>OY740765.1:133668317-133818968 GCA_963513935.1 Aphrophora alni | reverse complement strand
AGAGAGAGAGAGAGAGAGAGAGAGCTTTCGCGACTGTCTTCAGTGGTTGTGGCTATTAGCAGTTCTGCGTGGCTGCTTTCAGGCTTAGTGTCAAAATAAGAAAGAAACAGAGCGTCAAAAGTAAACTATCTTTTACAGATACACTGTACAAAATATGACACACTTTTTTCACTTTATTTAGCCTATGTATTTCTTTATCTTAGTACTATAACCAGTTTAAACCTAGTTATGGGACATAGTTATTTATTGTTAATTTGATTTATCTTTTGATTGCAGAGTGAATAGTGGATGTTTGAGAGTAAAATAACTTAATTTTCATTTAAAGTAGAATATATAGGCCTAACCTGGAAATTTTTTTAAATAATATAGTTGTTTCTCATCCGTGACATTTATATTTTATAGACTGCCATAAATTGTACATTGTTATGTTTTAAAGTTTCTACCGTAGACTATACCTGGCCGGAAAATGTGGCATCATCTGTTTTAAAAACAAGCGCCGGAAACGTCTTTCAACAAACTAATAAAAGGGTGGGAATTTTTGTTCATCTTAATGACAAATACAGTAGGGTCAAGATCTTTCCCTAAAATGCATACTTTTAGAAAATCACACAATGCAAAACAATTAGAAATATCTGGGGTGTTCCCCAAAGTTTTACAGACGATTAACCCAAGTTGAAAGGATCGTTTGACCTTTGGACCTTCGCACACTACAAGCCACCTGCCGACAATGGTTGTAAAAGCCAAACTACTGAAGCAAAACATTTTTTTAAATATTATGGATTTAATTTAACTTATCAGCTACAACTATGCCGCTTTCATGAACTCTACCCGAAAAATAAAAAAAATCTCACTGAACAACTTTTTCATGACACAATTCACAATTTTATAAAATGTTCGAACTTTGATATATTATAAATACCGTTTAAAAAAATTAATAAATTTCTACAACTTTAATGTGATAGCAGATATTTCTTGTTGAAACTCCATATTCAAGGATAAAATAAAGCAAAGCTTAAAGTTTCAAATATTTAATAGTATAAATGAGCTACAATTGTTTCGCCTTGCGGCATCGACGGGCTACTACCCGTCGATGCCGCAAGGCGAAACTATTGTAGCTCATTTATACTATTAAATATTTGAAACTTTAAGCTTTGCTTTATTTTATCCTTGAATTATTTCTACGGTTACTACTACCATGATCACACAATAACAAACTGTTAGTGTGTAAAAAATCACAGAGTTTGATCAGGTTTAAGTAATTTAGACAACAATGTATTTGTAATACGCGCACTGCAATTTCAGTCCAGTCTCTGGCGAATTTTGGCTTTCTAGACTCAACCAATACGGTGGACCCGGCCTCACCTCTCATAATGTATTGGTATATGCAATGCCCAGTCTATGTTGTCTTCTGTTGTCGCTGGGTAGAATGCCCTGTTTGAAAACGAATTAGAAATTATGGGCTAGAACGGTATTTTTTTTTTTAATGAAGCTGATATTTTTAAATGGTAGGGATTGGGATAAATAGTTTAAATATTTAAATAGTTATTTAAATAACTATTTAAAAAGGTATATTTAATTAATATAAATATTAGAGTGGAAATTACAATTATTACAGTCAAGTAAGCATTTCTATCTGTATTGCATTCTTTAGGAAATGTTTATTTTACATTACATTTTTTCTTAAATAATTAATAAATTTTCTTTCTCAGTTCAGGATTGTATTTAAAGAAGTTTTCTATTTTGAATTAGGTTAAAAAAAACTAGTTAATTTGTTTTAAATTGTTTAAACATTTACTACCTGCCTATGAATATTAAGAGAAATTATTATTAAAAATCAGAATAATATTACTATTACGAACAGATGACACACTTTTCCCTGCAAAAATTTACATAAATTAATGTTATCTGTTTATCTGTTATAATGTTATCTATCTTTATTTATATTCTAACTTCGAGTGTGAAGTAAAACACTTTTATTTTACATTCTCTAAACAAAGTTTCTGTATTAGGTTGTAGAGAACGTGTGGTTTATTAAAAAAAAAATAATAATAAAAAAATAAAATAAAAAATTTTAAAAAAATCATTTACACAGTGTAGGCCAACCTAAAACCATCATTGCTTTTTATGGTGTAATATAAAAATACCGTTTATGTAAACATTTTTTAAACGATAAATAAATGCACGTTGGAATTGATTGATTGTTATTTCCTGGTTTCCCCGGCTATTTTTGGCAGGTTCACAGTCATTTTCCTACAATATATATAATCGACATTATTCATTGGTCTAAAACCCGATAAATGTAGACGTTTCTGTATTTTTGATATACTTTATTTCAAAGTTATACTGGACACAAAACCATCTTAAAAGTTGAAAACACAGACTACTTTTCAACTTTAAACAGGTTACAGCTAAAGAGATTAACGCACTTGTTATGATTACCTTTATTTATTACATTTAACTAGTAATGCGGAGTTTTTCTCCCATGAATTTGTTAATAATAAGTAAGCTAATGCAGGCAGTGCAAGTATTTCTTAAATTAGGAATGTGGAAAATAAATTATGAATTAGGATGTGGAAAACAACTGTGATTTAAACCAGAAAATGAAATTTTGAAGAACTGGAGGAATATTTGTTTGTAAAAGTACTAACTTGTCGTTGTTATTTTTAAATTTAGACTTGATTTAAGTAGTTGACTACCTTACTATCGAACACTTTTAAACAGTAATTATTATTAGAGTAAAAGTACGGAATTTAACTATTATGTAGAAATTAATACTAGAAATAAAAATGAGCGGGAAGAGGAAATACGAAGGAATTTAGTAATAAATAAATAATGATAATCAAGAATGATAAGAGCCCAAATGCGAATTATTAATAATCATACGAGTGGGTACACACGACCAGACATCAACTCCGTGCACTTTTGGTTGGACTCGTCTTTGTTTACATGATGACTCATCAGCTGGTGGCAGATTAAATTCCATTTATCTATTCTGTACGGCCCTTTACCAAACTCAGTTCTTCTCCCTGTCCCCGGGCATGATACATGATGTACGATACAATTTTAATTTTTTTTTGCGCATCCATGATTGAATAATTGTCTTAATTACACAATTTCATAAATGAGTAGGCCTACTGAATATGCTTTCCTTCCATTTATTTGAAATAAAACTAAACTAATTTTACTTCACTCATTAAAAGAATGTTCACCAGGAATAATCAAAAGTACGTTTTGACACTGAAAATGGACTTTATTTGAACAAATCTAACAGATAAGAGTTTTTGGACAAAAAAATGTACCGGGTTTGTGGTTAAATTCACGGCTTATTTTATAAAATTTGAAGTAACACTTATCTATTCCTTTATTTATTATTCTCCCCAGTTAAAATATTATTGTAAAAGTATCCATTGTCAAGCCATTTGTATCTGAATAGAATATATTACTACCAAAAAATAATGTAAAGTATTATATTACAATAATAATTGTATTAACGGAATATTCATTTACTAAAAGGATTTATTGTAAATTATTCCCTAAATTACAATTTTTTTAAATTTTTTTATTTTTTACGTTAGGAAAACATTAGAATAGTTAAAATGTTTTATTCTTTGCATCTATTCACATATTTTTTTTAATATTTTTTTTATATTTATTATCCGCAGAAATATTTCGTTATCATTATTTGTTAAAGTTCATTCAATACATTTAAAATTCTTTGTAAATTTATTTCTATAAATGTTGTCTTTTATAGTACTTAATAGTATTTTATAATAATCTGTTGTTAACGTCAAGCCGACACCATCCAGAAGATTGTTCGCTATTTGTAAATATGCCAACGGTGAAAAGTCTCACATGACTCAACGATGATAGCAAAAAATAATGAAGCAGAAGATAGTGTGCGCGTGATACAAAGGGGGAGAGAAATAGACCAAGGCTTTGTCACCAGACACAACACAGAGCTCTGTTTGGTTTTAGACATAGTTGTAAAATTGGCAACCTTGTTGGACGTCTTAAAAGCGCTATTTTCTAAATAAAAAAAAAGATGGACGTGGGAATAACCTTTGGTTAAAACGTATATTCGGGACGTGAGAAAGCTGAAAATTGAACGGACGTGCTGTTGGTGGGGCTTTAGAAGAAAAAAAATCTCCCGTATTTTAAAAGATACGTAATAACTAATTAGCGGACCATACACGAAAATATTGATAATGTACTATATACTGCGACGAAAACCCTATATACTCCAGTAATTCCAGGGGACGTGATAAAGCTGTCTTCTGAACGGACGTGGTAAATATACTGATCTGTATATATATATATATATATATATAAAACAAGAGTTATATACATATATAACTCTTGTTTTTCCGATTCTGGTGCTATTTGTATTTGAGGGCTGAGGGCCATTTTCGCCTAAAAACAAAATAATAATAACACTTAATTATTATGATTAATTGGATCGTCTGACCTCGTTTCACAAATCCTTGCTTCAGCTTGAAAAGAGGAGAAGTATATTAAGACAAATAAGAAAAAGAAGAAGGAATAAAATAAAGGCAATTGAGACTTAAATACGGAGTTACAGTGATCGAACGAAAGGACATTATTTCTGGAGACAAGTGACAAATTGAGCTGCTTAAGTCATTATTGTCGGCGTTATTTGGGCTGGTACGTATTTAATAAGAATCTGAGAAGATTTTATATTATTCTCTTCAGTTTGTTAGAAAGTAGTGATAAAGGATTATGCGTTTTTGTATTACAGTATATTTCAAAAGTATTATTTGTTTTATTTCAATGATTATTGTTTTGTTTTATTTATATCCGAGATTGTACACAGATAAAGGTATACGCTTTTGAAATAATGAATGAATTTATTTTCCTTGTTGCTTAAAGACCAGAAACATCTCGGTAATCATAGCTTTATAAAACTGAAAATAAGAACATAAAGTAATGACTCCTAGATCTCGAATAAATTACAAAATATGAAGATTAGGTCAAGAGTGAAAGAAAAGAGCAAAGAAGAGAGGGATTACTTGGAAAAGGTGTAGATCAAACTAGATATTTCAGGATTGCCAAGCCTGTACTCATTATAGTGACCCCCTTGTGATATATATATATATATATATATATATATATATATATATATAAATTTAAATCAGACTTTTTTAAGATTTTGATATCAAAGCTATAAATTGATAAGTAAGTTTGCCGCTATATTCGTCAGTAGGTATTGGGAACTTGTCCCGGGTCAGTATGATACGAGCAAATGTTGGTGTGCAGATTTATCATTCAATCTGTCACACAGTTATTCATAATTCACATGATGATCCCACTTTAATATTCTTCACCTCAAAGTCAAACTTATAACACTCATTTTTCATATTAAATAGTTTGGTAATTTCATTCTATGGTTAAGAGTTCAGATACTATGGACTCTAGTGGATGCGCTTCTGTTAATTTCAAGAACAGCCTGCCAGTTTCTATGCTCCTGCCCCACCCACATATCACATTTTAAACCTGAACCCACGAAACGAGAATTATTGGATCAATATATTGAAGTCTCATATTGTCTAATAATTCGGATTATGCGAAAAAAGCGCACAAGGGCCAATGTGACAGTTTAGGGTAGGGGTTACGTTAAGAGGAAATGAATACTTGGAGCTGATTGGAGGTGAGTCATCACGCAATACAATAACTCAGGTACATTTCTCCTGACCATCCACCACAGTTCACCCCTTCAGGTGTGTCATCACCTAACCTAACCTAACTCGCTTCTTCGACTACTTCGTCGAACAATGGCTGCATAATGACGAAATTCCTATTGAATTGTGTAATTGCTATGCTAGGCGACACAGGACTACGAACGCTGTGGAAGGTTGGCACAACACAATCAACAATCTTCTTGGACGACCCAACGCCAAAATCAGAGATGTCATACTTTGTTTGAAGAGTGAAGCGGAGGAATCTTCTTGTTTGTACATGAGGATAGAACTGAATTTAGCTGGGGAAAAAGAGGAAAAAAACTTACTTCGAGTTAGATAAGAAACTGGAAAGAACTGTGAAGATGTATGAAGAAAATGGCAACATCAAAGCGTGTTTAAAGACAGTTTCAAAAGGGTTAACTGTGCGCTTTCTCCGCAGTGCGCTTTTTTCGCTGTGCGCTTTTTTCGCGACACCATAATTCTGCACTATTAGATAAATTAAATTCTTATAGTAAGGTCGAGTTTGGCAATACCGAGTTATCTACTCCTTTATTATCTTGGGTATAATTTAGTCTTTTCGCTTCTCTCTTTCATCTTTCTTATCGGGTCTGCACTGACCAACTTTGATGGTTTCCTTCCGCAACTCTATTAGTTTATTGGAGGGATAGAGGTCTCTTTTCTTCTACCTAAATGTCATGATTTGGAAAACGTGGGTGATTTTCTGTTGAGGTAGATTTTATGCTCACTTTTTTTATAGCCGAGTATGATCGCAATGGTTTTACGCAAAACATAATTATAATATAGTTAAAATAAATAATTATATCTTGCAACGAATTGTAACATAATCTATTACAAGCATTAACCAAACTGCTAATACAATTTTGTAAATTTGAATGAATAAGTTTTCACCATCAGATAGCGCTGACGTTAGCTTGTTTTCAAATTCAGATCAGATAAGGACCAACGTATATTACCAACATCTTCCTGAAGTGGATTGAGTTGTGAACGAGATTTACTGCAAGATTGCCAACATTATGTGAAGTAATAAGTATAACCTGTTTTTATAAACAATACACATTTTATCTATTTATATATTTATTAAAGTGATCGCCGCTGCTAGCATAACTCACCATGTATATTTCAAATAAAAAGTAAAAATATAATTTTATAGCCAGATATATATTTTTTGTAATAACTATTTGTATTTACCATACAATAAAACGTTACTACGTTCCATGCCGTTAATTTGGATCTTTAAAAAACATGTATGTAAACAAACGATGAAGAGATCTTTTGACAGATTTAAATAACAAATTGTATTTACGCTCAACCTCATGAATCTTTGGAACAAGTTCTGTTACAGAAACTTTCCGTTTTAAATTTCAAAACTACGACAGTTGTGAGTGTTTACTTGAAGAAAATAATCTGTGTTTCACATTTAGAATAGTCGTCGTGTTGTTACATACCTTAATCGACATTACCATATACGTAAGAGAAAAGGAAATTATATTTCATAGAATGTCAACAAGTATTAAAATAAAATTGTAATTCCGAATTTGATGACACTTGTTTTTTCTTAATTAATAGTGAACCGTAATAGTTTTTGATTAGTAATTATGCACACTAGTTTTGGGACATTAGTCTTCACATTTCACTAAAATCATAAAGTAATCAATACAGACGACTTGAAGTAGAACAGCTGTGTGGTTGATTATTAAGAATTTTACCTACAAATTACAAGCTGGCATATTTGGAGAGATGGAGACCATATTTTGTTTATGAGTCTTAGAGGCTACACTTTTGCAAAATTGTTGTACTTAATTTTTAGAAAATAGTAATATTATGTTTCATTCTTAAGGATACTCGGCCATCGTGTTTACTCTACAGTAAATCTGCTATCGTGTTTAACCAGTAGTATGCTGCACATACGACGTCATTTCAAAACTACATTTTTGATTCAAGGGACTTCGAAACGGTTATGTTCGTAAGAAATACTTTTTTTATTATGTTTTATGATGGGGTTGGGTAAATACCCATGATGGCGCCCAGCAACTTACAATATGAGACGATACAATGGCAGTCACCAGCGAAGTAAAAAGCATCTAAACATTGTACATCATCAAAAGTTCAAAATAAAATTCCAATAAGAGAGACGATGTGCTCAGTCTTGCATTACGACCTGTCAGTAAGGAAAGATAAATTTATTTTTAAAGATAAATTATTACAGTCGACGCAGGATCCACTCTTGTCGTTTGTCATGCAAATACATCTGTCATCATACAAGCGTTAAATGGAACGATTAAATATATTATGACAAGGTGTCATGATTGTAACAGTGTGAGATTGATATTTCCTGCCGTATTTGGAATCTAGGGAAAACTTGTGTTACAAAATGTACTGTTGTATGACTTTAATACACAATATTATTGACTTAAATTATAAACTGATTAGTTTAGTTATTAATCACTTTTGATGTTTGTAATAATTGTAAATAGTTACTGAAAGGGGATTAACCCTTTCCTATCTAATGATTACATTTGGAATCACATTCTTAAATTGATTTTACTGATCCAAATAGAATCATTTTCAAATTTTTGTCAAAAACTAAATTAAAATTTGGGGGAAAAAATAATGAGTATTAACAAGTAAAAATTGTTTTTAAAATTATTATTTCATAATTAGGCCCTGAAAGTGTTTTAAACGAAACAAATTATATTTTAGTACATATTTAAGCATTTGTATATTCAGGAATATATATTGTGTTAAAATTTGTTTCTAACTTTAATAAAAAAAAGTTTTAACATTATTAAATTAGATTTTAATAATTACAATTTATTTCAAAATAAAGCTCTACATGTTCAATATAGCTCATCAGTATTTAGTTTTTCTAAAATATTATTTTCAAATATTTGATTACCAATCTGAAATTTATAACAAACCAAAAATGATCAGCTAACTTTTCCTTGCTATAATTTAATACAGTTTTGGCCCACCAGGAACACTAATGTTTATTTCCAATGTATTTGTGCTTTTGAAATTATCAGATCTTAAATAAATAACAATAGAATGGTCAAAACAAATAGCCAAATTTTACTGTTGTGTTTACGTGTTTGAAAATTACTACTGCAAATGTTTTTAACATACGAGATTAGTTATTGAAAAAAGGTTCAGTACACCTACTACCAGAGAAATCTCGCAATAGATATGAAGAGGAATATATTAAGTTTTGCGAGTGGTTCAGAGTTAAATCAAAACAAGTGAGAGATGAAGTTTTATTTGTTTATTTGTCTGATAAATCTTTTAAGAGCTGTAACAATCTACTTAATGGAGTAGATTTTCGACGATTAAGAGTTGTTGTTTAGAAGTAAAATAAAACATATATGTTTCTAATTTCCCAAAAACTGTTGCATTTCTGAAACGCCAAAGGTGTTCACTGCTGATGAAGTAATAAAGTTCATGGTCAACTCTCCTGATAATGAGTATTTATTAACAAAAGTTATTTTAACTATTAGTATTTAAGGTGCTTGTCGAAACGATAACCTGCTACATTTGAATGTAGATGATGTTAGAAATAAACGGCAGTTTCTTTGTTGTTTTTCAAAAAAAAGTTTCACCATTACTGATGAAGAATTTCCATATATACTATGCTATTTAATTCGTAAATACTTGTCATTGCGCTCGAAACATATTGAGAGTACAAAATGTTTGGTTGGATACAGGAAGGGTAAATGTGTGGCACAAAATGTTGGTTGTCACACAATAAGTTCAGTCCTAAAAAAAAGGTATACCTAAAGTTAGGTATAATATTTTAAAATTAAAGTTTGTATAGATTTCCAAATTATTATATCTGAGTAGAAAATAGCTTTACAGATCCTTGCTGAGAACGAGTGCCAAGTTGGTACAACTGATGAGTATAACACATGGACAGTCATACTCCTTAGCTCATTCTAACAATCTTTAGTTGATGAAACTCCTTATATATACCCTGTGTTCTTCCATTATGTCTTATGAGGTTGGTATGACTGAGGATATGCCAACAAATTTACCAAAATTGCAAAATCGATTCCTTGTCAAAATATTAATAAGTTATAGATGTTTTTTATTAGATGTGATAATAAACTATTGTTAATCATGTTAATAACTAAATTACTACCCTGTAATAACCCCGTATAGGAATCGAAAGTACTGGAAATTTTCGAAAGTTAATTATGAAACCAATTTAAATTCTCAGAATGATTTTAAATCTGGATTGTATAATTTCAAATCATCATAATACTACAGAATTTATGATAATATATAGTAATATATTTTATTAAAATAGAAAACATAATTTATACATTCAACTCCGTTTTCAGATCGAAACTCAGTTTCTCTCTTGGGATGATCAGAAACACAATATAGTTCTCTGCAGGGGGCTTTGTGAACATCGAGAGGGGTCTCTTGACTAAGGTTAGCAGAAGGATGTGAGTTGGATAAATCATAGTTATATTTGAAGGAAATTAATATATACAATATATTGTTTAGTTGGACAAAGTGGTTGGTAATTTGAAAAAAAAATATATATTCATGCGCTTTCAATATTTAAGCAAAGATTATTTGTTTTGAGTAAATTATAATGTTTTAAATAGAGTAACAAAACATTCATTTATTTCTGAACTCGTAAATAATTCTGACAGTTTAATAATTGTAAATATTAAAAACCTATAGAAGATAAAAATTTAATCATCAATATAAATTTATAGTTGGAGAACCAGACTATTGATTGACATTCAATTTTAACTATCGTTAATTGACTTTTCTGAATTTTTGTTCCAGAAAGAAGTAATTGAGAAAGAGAAGTGACTTCCGGAACAGACCTCTTAATGGAAGAACATTATAAGACAACATCAAAATTATTTGACAGTAAACCCATGTAATTGTGATTTAAATTATAATTTTTCATTTATTTAAGTTTCTATATATAATGTGTGTTTCATAGGGAAATGGTTGAATATTTCATAACTTCCTGATTAAAGTGCATCAGTAAATTTGACGAAGAACTTAGTGCTTACATTTCAGAAGCTAAATGGCAGGTGATTTATTAATGAGTATACGATATTTTAAGTGAAAGGTGGATAACGCACACGAGGCAAGATATTTAAATATACTTTGCGTTTTTTGAAAATATTAATTTAACATCTTACAACTCGATTGAATAAAACAAAAAAAACAAATGGAGCAACATTATTAGTAAATACTTAACTGCGTATTTTTTCATAATTACTTATTTAATTTTGTTATAATTTCAAACTACTGATTCAAATTACCTCAACTATATTAAGGGACATACAAAATAATAGATAAATCCAAAAACGCCTGTTTTTAAAAATTAAAATATTTACCAGCTTTCTCGTATAATAATCTAAAATGTCAAAAAAATTTATGTGGATGTGGATGTGAATTTGTATTTTTTTGGAAAAATAAAATAATAATAATAATAATTTCTTTTATGAAATAAAAACAATATAAATTATATTAATTCTTTTTGTGAAATCTTTGTAATCCTTATTTTTGTTAGTGTGTACAAACATCACGAATCAGTAAATAAATATTGAGCTTTGCTTGTGAGATGTTTTTAAATTAAAATTGTACTTAATTTCACCCACAAATGTTATTAATTTTATAGATTTATATAAACATTGAATAATAAAATAAAATAAATCTGGTAATTACACAATTTATCAAAAATAATATGTTAATTAAAACAAACGTGTTTCAATAGAAATGTCGTCATCTTTAAATAAATAAATCACTAGTTTTGATTCATGTGCTGCATTAATTAAAACGTTGTGATAAAGACATGTTCATTTCTAACAATTTAAGTGATATTGAAGTTAGGGAATATTTACTTGTTATAAATAAGTGCATGTCTCAAAATGTTATCCAGTTAAATGAAAAATGTTTAGTTCAACCTGAAGGATACGGTATATGGGAAACCCTCTATCTGGTTTTATTAATAACATTTCTACGAGTTCTTTTGAAATGAAAGCTAAGCAAATAAGGATAATAAAATTGTCATCCACAATAAGAACACATAAATAATGGGTTCGTATTGTGGATGACAATATTCTAGTACTTGGTGGAAAATAATGTTTAAAAGACTTTTGTGACAATTTTAATTTCTTTTAGCAAACTATAAATTCTACCACTGAAACAGTAAAAGACAATATCTTCCCCTTCTTAGATTAAATGTGCTTTGGCAGTTTAACGTTCAGTGTTTACAGAAAAGGCACACAAGGAAACAAGTATGCAACTTAAAGATTCACATCATTATTCTGCACATACGGTAGCGATGCTCACATACGGTTCAACGATTAATGTAACCCTATATAAGGAAAATTATGGAAAATATTTTAATTTATTTTATTTTATTGACTTTGAAAGAGAAATAATATAATAATGAGTGCTAAATTTAGGAACAGTAAAGGATGTAATTGTACACTTATAAACAGTAAGCCCCAGTAACAATGACTTAAAACAGAAAATGATCTAATAAAGTCAAATGTTGTTAAAACATCATTAGTAAGTTGTTTATTTTTAACTTTAGATTTTCAGCTAAAAAAAATAAAAAAATAATATTGGGAAACCCTAAAGATAGAATTCAGGAACAAGATAAATTAGGAATTTATAGTCTGAAATGAGGAATGTGTCCAATAAAAATATATAAGCCATAAGTAAATAAACATCAATACTCCAGCTAATGAATATTTTTCCCACTTAAAATAAAATAGGCTTGATAAATCAGCAATGGCTAAACATTGTTTTGAAGAAAAACACTATTTTAAAGTAGAAAACAAGACACTTTTGAAGAATATTTCAAAATTTATTGAAACGATACTTGGGAAACTTTTTACATTAACAAATATACTTGTAACTAATGAATTAGCACCTATACAAATTTCGTTATTTAATTTAAGATTTTATATTAAAACCATTGGTTTAGTAAGACTGTATTAGTTACATAAAATTCCATAAGACATGTGTTAACGATTTACTATTTTGAAAGTTGTCAAAGAGATTTATACTACGCCCCTCCTCCATTATTCTGTTTAAATACAAGTAAGCTCATTTATCACTGAAAATGGCAACATTTTTGTTGAAACGCCTTTGATTTATAAACTTATTATTTTTGAAAAAAATGTGTTCTAAATTCACTTTCATTCTATACTTCAATGTTTATATAATTCTGACAAAATTACGTTCAAAATTTAAGTGTATTACGCCAATTAAGGCGGCTAGTAAACTGCACAAAAGTATTTTACAATTATAATTCTAAAAGCAAAGACTTCGTTACAAAAATTAGTAACTGCAACTGATATCATTAGTATAAAGGCAAAAAAAAAAATCACTCATGACATAAATAGATTTTGACCAAAAATATAACAATTGTTGAGAAAACTTTATTGAAACAAATGCCAACTTTACAGCAATAGGTTTACTGGCTCTTAGGCATCACTTGACTATTACTTCACTTAATTTCACAAACTTTTCTTAACTTGTGTCATAGAAAATGTAATAATTATTCATCAAGACTTGCATTACTAAAGAAGGAAAGACAAATTTTACAAATATAAATATTTATTTTTTATTCAAGATCCTAATCAAATAAAAATCTATAATAATTTTACTGCTGTAACTTGTTCAGTAAGAAAACGTTTAGGTAACAGTTTTTCCAACAAGAATATAATTCACTAATTTTATTTTGTAACTTGGTTTACGTTCATTGATAAGATACATAAATTTATTAATCATGTAGTGAAATGTTTTATTAAAACAATAATTTAATTTTTAATTTGGAATTATTATTGTTAAACAAGTTGTTATATTTAACCATATACGTTTTAATCAATTTCATTTAATATATATAAACTTTATTATTGTATGCGTTTAATAATGATATTTGTAAAATTAACAATTGATAACGCTATTCTGTAATGGTTTAGATGAAATAGAATTCCCAACACTTAGCCATGTACAACTTTGACAAAAACATTGTTAAAAATAAAATAGTTTTATTATCCTTTCCTTATCTTAAATTGAAAAGTTTTTAAGCAACACACGTACAATCATGTATGTTTGTTTTGTTTTGCATAAAAACCTCTTGGTGTTTATCGCCTTATAAAATAAAAAAAGAAGGAAAACCATAAAATAAAGACCCTTAGCACTCGAACACTACTAGCGTCAAGTTTGGAATAGAACAAGAGTTGGTCAAAGATACCAGATATGAAATATGATAGTGAGGGATCGAACCAAAGACAATATGAAAAAAATATGTAGATCCAACTTGGTTACTTCAGGATTTTAAACACATCCTGAAAGTATGAAAACATATTTTTCAGTATTTTAAATCACTTTTCTGAAGGAAAAAATAATTAAAAGTGAATATAAATAGACGTTCACACCTCCAAATTTTCCAACTTGTATTATATACATTGATAATTATTTTATGTATTTCTATTTTAAATTTTATTAGATAACCTAGTATTCACTTAACGTAGGCGTAATAACAAATGAGATAAAAATACATCAAAAATTATCTTAGAAGTAAACTAACAAATTGTAAATATTGTAGAGTTAATATATTATACTTTGAATATATTATTTATTTGTATAACATTACTGTTAGATATGTTCAGTTTATTGACTGTCAACAGTTCTACGTTATTGGTATTCATGTAGTATCTAAAACGTTACATTATTGTAATAAACCCAGAGAAAATATTATTATTATTTTTAAACGTTGGAATTTGATTTACTGTCGTAGAGGTAAGTCGATTTAAAATCGATCTACACCTATATTCGCAGCTTTTCAGCATCCGTCTCCATTTGTACCTGTCCCTTCCAATCTTTTTTCTTCAACTGCTTGTCAATTCCTTACCTTCAATTCCTGCTCGCCCTTTCACTTAGTCTCCTTTAAACGGGTTCATAAGACAATTTCTGTAAGTCGATTTTGAATTTCTCACTGCACAAGACAATAAGAAACTGGCTGTTCAGCTTTAACATCGTTTGTCAAAGTATAAAATCTGTCCATTATTATTCACACCTTTTGATTGGTAACCCTATCTTTTCGAGAAATACCTACGTTTGGTCGTTTAAATTCCATTTCTGTGGTATTCCCCTCTTCCCCTCTTCATCCGTAAAGCATTCCCTCTTCCTTCGTTAATAAAAGCTTATGCTGGTTTTTGTATTATTCAGACAAAGTCTTTATTCAGACATAATTTCTTTTGTAAATCCAAAGTCATCTATTATTTAATACTGTTTAATTTTATATCTACTAATGAACATTACTATCGGCTACCCACATTCAAATACTCTACTTTATTTTCATATAATATACATTATTCAAATACATAAAATTATTTCTAAATTGTTATACTAGTAATATAAAATTGATCTACTAGTGAAAATATCTTCATAAAGTGTATTGACTATTTCTTATAATCTGAGAGAGTTGTGGAATTTTCTTTATAAGTTTGCTAAAACAGTAATTTCAGCTTAGTGTTGATGCATTATGCTATTGAAGGCTGTCTTCTGCAACGTACACAGCCAGATTGTACCTAGACTGAAGATATAGTAGGTAAAATATAAAGGGTGAAATAATTCTGATTTAAGTTCAATGAAAATAAATTTGAAAACAACCAAAATCTATTAGTAATATATTCCTGGAGTGGAGAGAGTTGCCAACCAGATTATGTGAATTGATCAATATAATTTGTATTTTGTTCATAAATACACTTTACATTACATATATAACGTAAGAGGTTTGTTCCATCTTATTTGCTTAACATGTTTGTTTAAATTGAAAAGTGTTACCAGCATATACAGTCCTAACATTTGTATCTTAAAAACCTTTGCATTGGAAAAAAAAGTTTACATTATCATCGGATAAGAGAAACGTATTTTAAACGTAGGCTTGTTTTCACAACAATGATAATTAGATGTCGGATGCGAGAGATAAACCCTGACGGTGATATATAAAGGTTGTATTTTACAAAGTGAAACCATTATAATAAATTTCTTAGAATATTTGCTCACGCTCCA
The DNA here is from genome assembly GCA_963513935.1 of Aphrophora alni. Lineage (NCBI taxonomy): Eukaryota > Metazoa > Arthropoda > Insecta > Hemiptera > Aphrophoridae > Aphrophora > Aphrophora alni. Next base: position 133,803,192 of record OY740765.1, on the reverse strand, counting down.
AACTTTAAATATATTTTCAAATAGTTAACAATTAGTTTAAACAAAATCAAAATTTGAGATTTCATTTTAAATTGGACGATAATTTGCCAAAGATTGAACATTGTTTTCTACAATTATTAAAGGACCAACATCATTCTGAAGTGGGGAGAGAGGTGAACTAGGTTACCTGCAACATTGCAACATTATTTGAAGGTGTTATTTAAACCTCTATTTCTTAATACTTTTTTTTTCCATTTCTTTTATTACATTTAGATAAACAAAACATGATTTAGATTGAGAAAAATATATTAAGATAAAAAATAAAACTTTCCTTAACAACAAACTAAAACACAAAACAAATAAATTGACATATAACATAATAATACATTACTTTAAATTAAAATACACAACAGGAAAGAAAAACCAAAACAATATTACTTCTAAATCCTAAACAAAAACAAAGATAAACAATTGTTTATACATAATATCTACGTACATCTTTACTTATGCTGCATTTATATTTCATTTGAAGGTTACAAACCGAGTTTAATAGCTGGAACAGTCGTTATGTAACACTCTTTGTGTGAGATATATAAAATGTCCTATTACATCAACAGATAAGAGAAATGTATTTTAAAAGTAGGTCTCACAACGACCAATTTCCTTTAACTTTTATGTGGGAGAGAAAACCTAAGTGAAATGTTAGGATGAGATTTTGTAGTGTCATTACAATACATTTCTCCCGGGAGTTGACTGTTAACAGTATTCATGCTCCAACCTTTAAATATATTTACAATCGTTTTCCATTTTGTTAGAAAATCAATCAAACTTAATGTTGTAATCATTTAAATGTTGTATTAAATCACCAAAATCATAATCAAATTTATAAAACTTGCGTTTTCCCACAGACCTTGCATGCGGGAGATATACCTTAAGGGTAAAATGTAAGCGTGCATTTTACATTTTCTAGAGGGAAACCATTTAAATTCATTTTTAAGGATATATTTGTTTCACATCTTAATCTTTAAATGCAGTTTGCAATCTTTTTAATATTTTTAAAAAAACTGATATTATTAAGATCTGTCAATATATTAAAAATTAAATTTGAAAAAAAAGTTATTTCGCACACCTTAACGTTACATTATGCTAAAATATATTTACAATTTTTAAAAACAAAGTTATAATTTCTTTTAAAACGTTAAGCTAAACTTTTGAAAAAATACGAAGCGTTTTTAACATCTGATAATCTAAATTGAAATTGACAATTTTTTTAAAACTAATAATATTTTACATATTAGGTAACCAATTATTGTATGATTTTCATGCACCAGGAGTGTATTTTGTAACGGGTTTGTCTACCACCTACTCGTTACAGTTGGGATTTGGGAACCTCAAAGTTTACACAAAGCATCAATTCAGTTGGTGATATTTGTGCAGGTGTAGCGCTTTTCTCATGTTCATATTAGCATTCCTGCAATAAATGTAAACATTAGACAACAGGGATAGAGATAACTAATATTTTGAAACTAATTTACACGACTAAATTGTATTTCATTAAGATTTAATTTAAGTGGATAATAAAACATATAAACATAATATTAATGTTTTGTTTCAGAATTATTGTGCAATTGTAAGAATTATGTTAGTAATAGTAAAGTTGTGTTTTCAATGATTAAGCACTTTCTCCAACCGTATTTCGGCAAGGAATACTGTCTATCTTATTGACTTTTTTAAATTTATATATTATTTTAAGCTTATAAAATAAAAGGCATTATTATTTTTGTTTTTACTGAGTTGTATTTTATTCAAATATTTCGTTAATTTTAGTTAGTGTTTGTTTTATTGTTCCATAAATGAGAATAAATGAATAAAATAGATGCAGTTGTATGGAATATAACGAATAAAGTCATATATTACAATTTAGAATTGTTTCCATCTATTGTAATACATCTCTCCAATTAAGACTTACTTTTAAATTTAAGCATAATTCACCAAAGATTCGCAATATTTTCTAGAAATGATACGCAACAATTTGGAAGGCGAAAAGAATTAAACGTAAAAGCTGAATTTATTAACCCATTGATGATATAATATAGTTAGTTGTAATTAATGAATACACTCCTCATATTTCAAGTTGAAAGTCCAAAGCTGTATTTTATGGGACAAGCGTTGTCTATTAATGTATAAAGGATGAAAAGTAAATTATATTTTTGGAAAACTTCACTTCAATAAACAGTAAAACTACATGGAGATGTAATTTTATATGGAACTAAATGTTACTATTAGATGAAAATAGGAAAGACCGCTGTTTTTTTGTTCTTGTGACGTCATTAGGATGGTTTTGACGTCACGACCTATGTCACGGAATTAGGGTAGATGGAATAAAGTCAATGTGATATTATTTGATGATGAAATTACAAAGAATATTGAGGAGGGGTAGTTTAAAACTATCGAGGGAAAAAGATGCTATTGTAAGATGTTTTCTTGGAAAGTTGAGGAGGGAAAAAAAACATTGTAAAATCGCGAAAAAGAAGATATTTTTGAAAATTGGAAAAGATACTTTTAGAAAGCAGAGAAGGACGACAAGGAGGAGAAGGTACATTTAACAAGGGTAAAAAATACTCTTGATAACTGTTGGAGGAGGAGGAGGTATTTTGATAAGTGGAAAAGATACTTTTGTAAAGTAGGATATGACAAGTAGGAGAATATACTTTTGACAAGTGAGACGGGATATGATTCATTTGATAAATTGAGGAGAATGAGAATATTAATATACTTTGGAAGAGGATATACTTTTATAAAAGGTTTGTTTTATTCATTTTGACGGGTCGGGTTATTTATTTTCTCATTTCCCTAAAATGCATATAGAAAATCTGTGCTTCGGTTGTGCTGATTATCAAGTGTTTTGTAAAAAAAACTCTTCGCCGATATTTCTTTCGTTCTTCCTGAACTGATATTTAATGAAATAGATTTTAGTCACATGGCAACAAATACATTCCATTTAATTCTTAAAGGTCATACTTGAGAAAAAATTTAAAATAAAATAGTTACAGCCAATTTAGAGAAAATTGTAATTGCGTGTTGTTTTTCTTAAGTTAGCTAACCCCACATTTTGAGTTAATATAATGAAAATTCCCAATAAATTATCACATACCAAATTTTCTTATAAGCTCACCACGCGTTGTAATGTAAAATATGCACATACATCAGACGACAAAATCAACATAGATTTTAATACCCATTAGATAACTTTCTCCACACTTCGTATATCAGGAAATTAAAATCATTTCTTATATAAAATAAAATGCATTCTTATAAAATCCGCAGTGAAATTAAAATGTTACTTTTTTTTTCAAAAATTCAACGCTTAAAATGTAAAATTAAAAACATTTCACACTTTTGTTTATACATTAATTTTACTGAAACTTCTTTCCCGTGTGAAAAGTCACTGAAATCAATCATTCCAAGTGATGGAAGATACAGTTTAGGTCATGATGGATGGAAATTTTAGAAAGCAAATTAAAAAGATTACTTTGAAAAATTATTCATTCATATCACACATATTGTTTACGAATTATTTATGAGTAACATATTGTTTGGCAAATAAATCAATATTAAAAAAAAAATAATTTCATTTGTAAAACAGAAATATATATTGTATATTTCGTCTTCATAGTCCCTGTAGTATAGTCCTTTCATAGTATATCAGTCCCTGTTTTGAAGGTTAATGTACAGTTTTTCAATCTAAGATGTCGGAATGTTAGGTCGTTATCAAATATAGAATTTGTTAAGCGAAAATTAGATAAACATATTATACTAATCCTATCATATACCAACGCCGCCCTTAATTCGCTTGATTTCAACCCTATATCCTCAAGATTTATGTGGAAATTTGTTCGAAACTTCTCCTCACTTGCCTGTCTCAAAAAAGTGTACCTTGACTGGATACAAGGACACAGAAGTGTCGAGGACGCGTTTATGAATAAGTAAAATATAATATGCCCATTTATATATGTAAAAGTTTTGTTTTACAACAGCGTACATACTCAATTTTTACATTTTAACTAATAAATACCCAATTATTTTTTTCCACGAATTACTTAAGTTAGTTTTGTGGATTGGGTAATGCTAAAATTTATGCAATATTTATGCGATGTTTATTTTATTTCCTTAATAACTCATTAAGTGTTAAAACATTGCTATTTATAAGTTTCATTATTAATAATTTTAAATTAAAAAATTTCTTTTATGACTGTGGGTACTCCAAAATTTACATATGTAAAAACTAAAGATAGATTTTATCTTATTGCAATTAGGAATATAAATATTATAAGTGTAATATAAAATGAAACAATAAACATAAAAGTTGTATTCAAGTTCCTCATTCTGTTCCAACATAAAACCTTTCCTCATTTTCAAGTTAAAGGTCCAAATCTGTGTTTTATGTAAAAAGAGTTGTCTATACAATGTACAAATGCTGAAAAGTAAATTTTATTCTTTGAAAACTTTAGTTCAGTAAACATTGAAACTATCTGAGGATCAAATTTTAAATGTGGAACGTGTTTCTATTTGCGGTAAAGGTAAGACCAAGAGCCATTTTCATTTTTGGACGTCATTTGGAAGGTGGAGTATAGAGACACTTTGACCTACGTCACGGAAATGGAAGAGAGGAGGTGAAGTTATTTTATGCAGATATTAATGGTATCATTTGAAGAAGTAGTTGATAAAAATATTAGGGGAGGGGATAGTTTTTAAACTAACGAGGAAGAAAATATACCATTGAAAAGTTGCAAAAATACTTTTGTAAAGTGGAGGAGAACGAGAAGGAAATGATACTCTTACAAAGTGGACTAGGAGAATAAAGTTTAACGGGAAAGAAGGTATTTGTTTGTGCATTTTTTTTGCGATGTTTATTTTATTTCAAAAATAACTCATTTAAGCGTTAAAACATTGTTATTTATAAGTTTCATTATTAATAATTTTAAATTAAAAATATTCTTTTCTGACTGTTGGTGCTCCTGTAAGGTATGACAGTGATGCATTCATAACTGTTGTGTTAACCTTTTCGAACTGTTTACGTTCATAAGAAATTTATTTCCATCGTAAATTACGGTGCCACACCATAGTATTTGGTCATTAACGTTAAAATTAAATTCGTGTAAACATATATAAAACTCTCTTGAGCCTTGTAGGAAATCTTAAATTGTAATGGTAGATCAAGGGGTCTTACAGATTAGGGTAAATTTGTTTAAAATAGTTCTGGTTCTATGAATCTCGTAATGTTTATTTAGCTTCTTCCTTGACGTCTTCGCATAGGATCTCATAACAGTGTAAATATTAAAAACTTATCTATTCGCTTCACTCTTGGCAGTATCTCGGCATTGTCGGAACCTCGTAACCGTGTATACGTGATAAATAATCCATTTGTTAGACTCGTTCAGGTGATTCGGAATTAGCGGGATCTCCTACCCATTGGAATATCACGCTCTTTTGAAGCTTATATAATAAATCAAGTCAAGTGAAATAAAATAAAGTCCATTAAAAGATAGAGTAAAATAAACTTAAAATAATGAAATCTATATAAAATCAAGTAAAATTAAAATGTTTAGATTTAGTTTAGTATAAAAAGTTAAAGCCTTACTTTACTTTTGGGTTAAATGAAGAATAAAAATTATTTTCTGAAAATCACTCTAAAGGAAAGTAGTCAAAAATAGGAAATTAGTAAAATAGATTAATAGAATACCCATCAATAATTCAAAAACTTTCATCAACAAAGTTAAACAGAACTCATGAAGTGTCTCTAGTAAATCGTAATAATGAAGTGAGATAAAAAAAAAAAATTTTTTTTTATTTATTAGGTTACCATAATGATTACTGAGTAAACATTGCTTGATTAAATAATTTATACTAATAAGGTAGAAATTAGGAAACTGTAAACAAATTTATTGTTGGTAGTCCTAAAGGAGGTGTTTGAAAACTAAATATTCATTTAAATATTAAAATTAGATAAACTATTAAATAAAATAACATTATAAATGTATGTATTGAGTCAGTTAAAAACAAAATATTAAATAAATTTATATACAATTATTGACTTATTTCGCAAGGTTATAGAAAGGAAGCTTAAATAAATAGTCTCTATAGTTATTGTCTTTAATAACTGCATAACCTCTCACGCAGATTGAGTTGATTCTTAATGCTGGGATCTGGTAGACCCGCAAAATTTATAGGGATAAGTGTTAGAATTAAGTCAATAAATTAAATTGGTAAAGTCTGACAAGGTGTAAGCATAGTAATTTACGACAGAAACTCTTACAATAACTATTTTCTCTTTCTTTATTTGAATGAAGTAATTTACACCATCAGATAACGTTGACGTCAGTTTGTACAAAGAAGTGAACTGAAAGCCAAATCAGATAAAACTCAATATCTTTCTGAAGTGGTGAACGTTGTAAACATAATTTACACTTGTGTTTGTTTAGAGAAATGTTTTATGTTGTAAGCCATTGGAAAAATTATTAGGCTTACATGTACAGTAACGTAAAAAGTATAAATTTAAGAAAATATAAATTTTATACAGGAACAATTTTCTAAAATTAATCTTATAAGCTTATGAAAATTAAGTAGTGAAAAGTAAATATTATATATAATCGTTTTACAAACAGGATGGTTTAAATATATAAATTGCTATATAAAATGATGTAAGCTGTATTTTTAATATTATATATGAGCACACTATAATGTCCAATGTCAAATTTCATATTTCTATTTTAATTTTTGTGTCCGATATTGTGCTTATGTACAGAAAACAACTACAACGACGATGGACGGCCAATATGTCGAACATCACTTTCGGTTTCCTTAGGTCATGAAACGTGAAGATCAGTTTACAAATATTAAAGCCCAATATTAATATGGATGAACTTAAAACGTAGGTCGAACTTACACTCCGTCGTATATTAAAGGAAAATTACGTAAATTGTGAAGAAATAGTGTAGATTTACTTACTATGTATCTAGATTTCTTAAATAAAAAAATCTATTTTTTCACTGCAGTTCAATCGTTTAAAATTAATCAAAAATATATTATTATATCATGAATGACATAAATTTGCTACAAATCTCTAAGTGTGTTGGGGTAAGTATTATAAGAAAAATATGCTACGGTTCCATAATTGTGAGTTTTTTTGCGGATAAGTTTTGAAGTCACCGCATAAAAATTAAACTGTTGGCCTTTTGTGGTCATATGTGGATTTTTTTTTTTTTTTAGTTTAAAATATGAGATGTAATAATAAATAAAATTCTAGTTTTTTAAAAAAAATTAATTCTATTTGATCAAACTTTGCTCACGCGTAGATAAAAAAGTACCCAAACAAAACGTATTGGTCGCCATCTCTCTAAAAATACCCGTTTATGATTTATCAGTAACAAAACAAAATAAAATCTTTGGTCTATTAAACGTGTAATTTCTCAAAATCAGCTCCACCGATTTCATTAAAATTTTAGTATAATGTGACAATTAATGAGTCAAATTCTTGTCCAAAATCGCAGGTAAAGCAATGTTATGATTTAGGTATAATTGGAAAAAACCAAAATGAATTTTGACTGTTTTATTAAAGCTCATTTTGAATAAAAAATTATATATGCTGAAGACGTGTTTATTGCTTATTAAATTTATGATCTTATTTAAATATATAGATTTTGACGTCCATGGTTCATTTTCGATTTTTATTGACAACCGATTAAAAAGTTTTCGTTGGTTTATTTTTACTTTTATGGATGGATGAATGAGAAAGTTTGTGCAATGTTTCTTGTACCTTTTATATAAATATTTTATATTTTCCAGACTTTATGAACACTGTAAATAACTTTCATCCACGGGGATTAGCATGACTTCATTAGTGCAACTGGGTTTTATGACCGTCCAAGTCTATTTAGGGTTGATTCCAATTAGCGGCGATATTTCTACCACGGGTTTCTCTAATCTCGCGGTTCTCAATACCGACTTCATCATACAATATTTAAGCTACGTATAAACAAAACTAAATACAGAATATTATTTTATCTATGTTCTTGGATTAGGTAACTCTCTTCCATTTACCCATCTGGTCTCTCTTAACCAAATATTGTTCTCTTCCGACCCTTAAGCTATTTCAGTATTCAAGGGTTAGAACCACAAAAATTATTTTCTTCATTTTTTAATAACGCAATGCAAGATTGAAATGTTTTTTATCTACAAACAACAAAACAAAATACCTTTATATCAACTTCAGCTTGTAAAATAGTCATATGATGCAGCAAGGATGAACGCTAAATGTTTGAAAACAAGTTGGCTAAAAAATTGATAGACTTTGAGATTATCATTTTTACGACTAAATTAAGTTAAACACTCTTCATGAAGTAGGCAAGGCAATACAACTAATTTCGTATTAAAAACACGAATTGTTGTTTAAGAAATATGTTACGAAAAATTAAATCTTACTACTTTAAATAATTGAAATGTTTGTAACTTAAATTAATTCTTATTTCTATACATATTGTAATAGTGTTTTAAGCATCCTAAAACACAAAATGGTTAATTAAATATATGTATAATATGTATACGGCAATGACCCCCTCTTAATATGGCAATTGTGTATAAATTACTTCTCGAAGCCTTTATTTGTACGGTGTTGAGGGTTTAAAACAAAATTATACAACTCCTTTATTATTACTTATTTTTTAAACAATTTACATGTTTTAAATTAAACTTAAAAAATTGAAGTTTTGTAACAAAGGGTTTTTGTGATCGATCTTCTGCACTTTTCCTTGTTGAGCCAAGTTAAAAATGAACTTATGAGTAGTCTAGAATTTTTGTCAGCAACAATGTATGAGAAATTAAGTTACATAAAGACGACTTGAGTTCTATAAACAAATCCTAGTTTATTTCAACGAAAGAGTATCAACTTTATGAAGTCGTAAAAACAATGACTGTAAACAGATATCTGTCTAGTTTTATAATTGTCACTTGTTGACACACTTTTACAGCTCATCTTTGCTACATCAATCATTATGTTATAAGTTAAAACTTTTATTTGGGAATAAAATAAGGTTCCATAATTTTTTTTTGAATAAACGTGTATTTAAATATTTTTAGTAATGAGGATTTGCTTGGAACAAAAAATCTTAGGCCTATAGCTGGAATCAACGCTAGCGGTCATTCCAGCGTTAGCGTTGATAAAACCCAGTTACAACTGGATAGTCGTTAGTCAAACCAATTACCCTTGAATAAATCCCCCTGAGTGAAAGTTATGTTCATTGTGTTTACAAACTTTAGAAAGCGAAAACAGAATAAACAGTGCAAAATCATTGCACTAACTTTCACACATCCACACAACTAACTAAACCCAACCAAGAATATTCGTGATCACAAATGTCTGTTAGTTTGCTTTCAACCAAAACTAAAAATGAACCATGAATGCCGTCTTTGAAAACAAAATAAAATTATGACCAAAATTTTCGAAAATAGGCACACAAATGTTGTTAAATGATAGTTATATTCAATATTTATAAAATGGGTTTCATAACTTGTAGTTCCTACTAGAACGCAGCAGTGTGTGTTTTGGCCCGGTTTTGTAGTACATGTTAATTTAATATAACATTTAGTACCACCATTTGGTTTCCTAAATCCCACTAGTTTTATTGTTTTAGACTGATACATGATTCTACTGTATCTGACTTTTATATAAGTTGTATTACAATCATTGACTACCAGAGCTTGTCACCTACGTTGTGTTGTTATTATAATGTATTCTATTTTAATATAACTTGTAGTGCCTCAGTTGGTTACATGAGTGGTTACCTGTGTTTTACTTGTTACTATAGAGTGTAATTTTTTTAATAATTTGCATTACCCCTGTGGTTACCTACGTTGTATTGTTATTATAGTGTTGTGATGATATGCATCACCATTCCGGTCGATCACATGCAGTTGAACAGCTGGGATGCGCGAGAGTTTCCCAGTTTGAATATCAGTGTGTGTCAGAAACTTGTAGTGAACTGCAGGCGATTTCACCATCATCAGCATTGTTCACTAGTGTGTTGGTCATCCCCGAAATGATGGGGTAGTATGTTTTGGAATTAGCCGTATGGCTCAGGATATGGAACGCGTACATTTATAATTTTGGAACCGTAAGTTTTAGAAATTCTTACCGAGTTATCTCACCACGTCGGGTTTGTGCAAGTTTAAACCATCCCGCTCTTGTTTCTTACTGCATCTACCTTAATATTAAGTATGTTTAATATCTTGTAATAAATTAGTGGTATTATTAGGGCTCATCGAAATGGCTGGCCAAGTGAGATTAATCCATAAGTGTAGTTGTTGGTGTAATGTGCGTAAATACACAAGGCGCTGAACCATAAAGACCCACGTCTCACATTCCAATGAAAATTCCGGTTCGATTAATTTTGATAGTAGTAACCATATTTTCCTTACCTATATAAACCTCGCCCACTATCACTCACTACAGTGTACTAGATTATCATATAACTTGTAGTACTGCCGTTGAATTCCCATACGTACTACAGTTCTTTTAATGCTGTTATAGTTTATCCTTTTTAATATGAAATAATATATCAATTTAGTCAGCTGTTATATGACTGCTATTCATTACGAATATAAGTCGAAATGTTAATAACTCTGAAGTAAGTTTGAAACAAAGAAATCATATTTATTCGCAAAACCGTTGTCGAGTTTAGAAAGTTTTAAATATTACGTGAAGTGATAAATATAACCTCTACTGGATCATAAATACACATTATATGAATATAAATATATATATATATATATATATTTATATATAATATAGTAAGCATTTTTACTTCACTTGCAAAGCATTACCTGAATTTCACAACCTTAAAAGTAGTTTCGTAATGCCCTATGTATAACAAAATAAAAACGTTACGTTATCATCAGATAAGAGAAACGCATTTTCAGCGAAGGCCTGTTTTTACAACAATCGTTTCCTTTAGAATGCGGATGGGAGAGATAAACCCTGAGGGTGAAATGTTAGGGTGAGGTTTTGTAAAGTGAAACCATTCCAACACATTACTTTGGGATATATTCCTCCAAACTTTAAATACATTTACAAATCCTTACCAATTTTTGTTTGGAAATCAAGATATTAATATTTCTTTTTATATTTAGGATTGAATTGCCAATGACTTAAAATTGTTGTTTACAACTTAGTGTTGCATTATGCAAAGCTTCATTTATAATTAACGGTTAAACTAAAGACTAATTTATCACACTAAATTTGGAGCCTGTTTACCATGTGCTAATCCACGTTACATTTATTAATAATATACATTTGTACTTTACCCAGTACATGTTATATAGTGCAATTTTCGTAATCGTAAAAAAGTCCCACCTTTGTTTTTGGACTGATCTTTACGTTTAATGTCCTAAAACGAAATTTTCGTAATTCTGTCCATCGTGGTGATTCTCGTTGTTGTAATTTCATATTTACGTAAAATAACGGTAACAATAATTAAGATAGAATCATGAAATTTGGTATGGGGGACTATATAGTTTGCTATTGTCGAATCCTATTGAAATTCATAAATATTGAAATAAATTACTGTAGTTAAAAATTTGCTGATTAAAATTCTGCACGTCATGAACGGATCTATACAGGTAAAATAGCAAAATCATAACCTAAAATTTATTTTCGAAACCTGATTCAAATGGTGCATTTTACGATTACATCTGGGATCTTTGTTCCACCAAGTAAACACTCTGGTTTAGTGTTATTTGTTCAGTGTGTTGCGCTTCCCTCTAGTCCTCTTTAGCAATTCCAACATTAGTTGTAAACATTAGACAACAAAGAGAGAGATAACAAGTATTCACATACGAGGGAACTACCAACTATCTATTACATCTGGGATCTGTATTCCACCAAGTTAAAATTCTGGTTGATTTGTTCAGTGTTACAGTTTTCTCAAGTCCTCATTAGCAATTCCAGCATTAATAAAATTGTAAACATTAGACAACAAAGAGAGGAATAACAAATATTCTTAGATTAATTTTTTGAAATAATCATTATTTGTTTGAAATTCAACCCAAGTGAAGAATGTTTAAATATAAATAATTAAATATACACTGATTTTTATTCAATTTATTATGAAGATCATCTTTTTAGTTAGTTTTTATTTATTTTGTTGTTCCAAAACTTAAAGTATATCAACAAAGTCAATTAACTTTAATAATGCCATATAATTAAGCTCTAAATTTTAAATTGTAACCAATATATTTCTTATAACATTACTCTTATTGAGAATTAGCAATTTCAACTTTTTCAACTCCTTAAAATGACATATTCATTGAGTTGTAACGTTAAGGTAAAACTTTATAACAAAGTTAAGGGAAACAAATCTTTAAGTTCTTCTTAGGTAAATGGTTTTAATTAGACAAATACTAAATATAAAAGCTGTATTTATAAATATTAAATTTGTGTTTATATCTTATAACTCACTCACTGTCATATCTACGGCTGGCGTACAGTAAATGTTTAATATGGTAGTCTAAATTTGTGTGTAATTAAATTTTCTTTATTTTCTTAATTTAATTTGACTTTTTTCGTATATTTTTCTTTCCATTTAAAGTTAAATTAGCTACCAAATACGGGTGGCAGGTGGTTAATTATTTTAAGTAAAAGAAACTGTAAGAAACATTTTATCATAAATATTATTTTGTATATAAACATAATTATTTATTAACAGTACCTTTTTCTTAGACTTCAAAGTCCAAGGCTGTTTTTGTACGACTATAATTGTCAATACAGAATGCAAACTATGAGAAATAAACAATACACAGTAAAACTGTAGAGAATTGATAATCATAATCATTGAATATATAAATGTGTAATATTGGTTTTATATTTCCATAGATTTAATAAGTAGATACATATTTTCGGTTTAAATATAATTATTTAATGTTTTTTTTTAGTGTATGAAATAATCACTAATTTGTTTTTCTATAACTGATAGGCTATTTTACATTTTTGAGATTCCTAAACAATTAGGTAGTATATGATTTTTTACTCATTAGAGTCGTATTTTCTAACTTAGCCTACCACCTACTCGTTACAGTTGGGATTTGGGAACCTCAAAGTTTACACAGGTGATTTAGTTGGTGATATTTGTACAGGTGTTACGCTTCTCTCAGGTTCTCATTGAGAAATTTCTGCAATAAATGTAAACATTAGACAACAAGGATAGAAATAACTAATATTTTGAAACTAATTTTCATACACACAAATTTAGACTACCATATTAAACATTTACTGTACGCCAGCCGTAGCTATGACAGTGAGTGAGTTATAAGATATAAACATAAATTTAATATCTATAAATAAAGTAGAAATATAGGATATTCTATACGAAACTTTAATATTGGTTTGCAAAATGGATTTTAAAATGTCAAGAAAAGGAAATGAAGGTTCCGCATTTACAGTTTATGACAGATCAATAGTTCATGAGATACCAATGGTGGCAAAGATTAAATGATCACTCTGTATATTAAACTCTGTGAAAAATAAGTAGATTTTTTTTTTTTAAGTTTAATTTATTTAAGATATGTTAAGTCTTTCTTATGTTTAAAAAAAATCGTAAATTATTCCAAATATAAAATATTCAATCACAACTAATCAAAATCCTGAATAAAAACAACAAACTTACATCGTTTGCACACGCTTGCTAGACCAAAATCTGGAACTCACCAGGTTGCTTGCTATTTGAAGATGGATAATGTTTTGATATTTTTATTACATGCATTAGTATGAATAAAGCTTTGCTAGTAGTTTAAATGAAATTATTTATTGGTTGTAATTTTAAAATACGTATTTTGAACATATTTGAGTCAAACTTGTTTTAGAACAGAATCTGATTCTATTTAAGGGGATCCCCTACTGGAATATTACCATTTTACAACAAACAAACAAAAATTAAAATATTTATATTTTCTCCTGATTCTATAGTTTATAAGGTTTATGAAAAATATAACATATCACATAAACGTTTTTTTTCAGTGGGAAAAATTTATATATTAAAATGGTTTATGTTAATCATAACGTTGATAAACGCCCAATGCATAGATTTTTTGTAATACATCTACAAAGGCGTGTTCTGTACAACTGGATACTAACCAACCCCGTCAACTTCCACTCAAGCCAACCACTGTTTATTTATAGTGAGCCCTCCCTCCGCCATACCACAGATGGGAAAGAACCAAACTGCACAAAATAAAACTTGTGTCCTTCGTAAGATTCGAACCCACGATCTCAAGTGCCACTCTTGATCATAGATTGACGCCCTTAATCACTGAACTACCAGAATAATTAGGAATAGTTAAATTTTTTAACACTATTTAGGTATTAAAATCATAATATAATACAATCAAATAAGGCAGTAGATGTAAAAACGTATACAATTTAAAACACTGATACCCATACCACAATTTGGTAAAATAACACACATACACACTAATATACTAAAATAAAATATGTATTTGGTATATGTTATTATAGTTATTAAGGGAACTTTATAAAACATTTAAGGAGTTTTTTTTTTGTAATTTTATCCAAGTTCTTGATACAAAGTTTTCTTGATGTAGTTGTGAATAAAGATGTTAAATAATATATCATTCTCAAAAAATTTTTTTTTAAATAGTTGGAAGGTTAATCCTATTGTAGCATTCTTAAAATAAATCTGCATTTTGTTATCGACAGTCCACTCGCCGTCTCTCTTATCTTCCCTCTCTATCGCATGATTCATGCAAGCGCAAAGTCCATTCCCTGGTTAGCCCACCTGTTCTAAAACCTTTATCGAGTCTACCTGTAGTCACACAATGTCTGACATCTATATTTAGCTACGTTAGAGATAAATTTCCTGCTCGGACTTCAAAATTTCCACCTCAGTTTTTGGCAATGTTAATTTACAAGTTTTGTGCGTTTTAGTTCTATAATGTTTAGTAAATTTTCGTTTTCACGGCACAAGCTTACGTGAACTGCGACAGGATTTTCCAGGTACTCAGCCTTACAGGTTTTATCATATTTTAAATTTTGTTAATGCTTTAAAATAATTTATTAATTATCATGTATTCTTTAAAATATGTATTTCATGTTTTATTTAATATTTAATGTTCTTTTGAAAATCAATGATTATAAAAATTTACCTTTTTAAAACATACTTTGCAAAACCTTGTAAAGGCACATTTTGAGTTTTGAACAATTATGTGAAATATGTGCAAACTAATGTTGAATTTTAAGTGATCAGAATATCTTATTGAACATGTCAAATATAAAATAACTAGAGAAATCTCTTCTAAAACAGAAAATTTCGTTTTACAAACTTTTGCAGATTTTGCAAGTCTTATACAAGTTTTGTTTTAAACTAAACGATATATATATATAGCTTTATAGTCATCTAAGAAGCTTTTAATTACAATCTTAACGAATTTCTGTTATACAATCAATTTTCTTTGATTTTAACAAATAACCAGATATTTTCTTTAATAATGAACATTAATGCTAAAACATGTCTGATTTTGTACAGACACTAAAAAACATGTTTTTTGCCATAGCTAATATGCTGGTAGAAGAAACACAGCGAAAGATCTAGACATGTTTCGTCCTGTTATCAAAACACGTTTTATCCAACATAGCTTCAGTTTCATGTGCACAAAAGTGATGTAAAAAAAAAAAAAAAGGGAAAAACTAACTTTATAGAACTTTAATTAAACTCATATTGTATATGTGCCTAAAATTTATTTCAGCGAATATGTTTTTCTTAAAAAAAAAATTCTTTTAGATGTAGACTTGTGTAATTAATTATAAAATATATAAAAAATTATTGGGTGGAGCCTGCATGCAAACTTTCGGTCCCAACAACCTCCCAGAGGTTAGTTTCTAAATTAAAACAATTGACGTCAATTAATAAAACTTAATATTCAAAATTTTCTTTTTAAAATAAACTTCTCTTTTTTTATAATAAATTCTTTATCTAAAATATATATATATTTATTGGCCAATATAGCATTTAAGAAATTTATAAAATAAGTAATATTATGTAACTGTTTTAGAAAGCTATCATTTCATAAAGTTAAAAGGGGGGGGGAATAAAAAATCAGTATCTTTTCATCTTTTTTTTTATTTTTGTAATTTTTACATTTAAGGGCATATAATCTTTTTTTTTTGGATTAATTATAATCCAGCTAATTGTTAAGCTGTGCTCATTGTCTTTTGTTAAATTTTGTAACTATAAAATATATAAACTAAAAAAGGGGGGGGATAAATTTTCAGACTCTATTGATTAATTTTTTTTTTTAATTATAATATTTCACTTTAAGGGCGTATAATCTTTTTTAAAATATAATATTGTTAATCATAAGGTGTTTATGATAATTTTGTCTCAGGATGTCTTTCTCAGTTGTAAATGATAAAATCTGAAACGTCGAAATTTCTTTTTTTGTTCAATAAACTTGATCCTTGTTAATTACTAAATTTGTCTTTGTCTTTTTTTATTTCTATTTTCAAACATTGTTACCATTTGGTTCCGCCTTTCTTAAATTTAAGTCCCCTGGTAACATGTTTCTGGTAGCAGAGCGTGGTTTGCTTTAAATTCTAGCGTGGTTAAATTAAATTATAGAGTTGTTAATTTAAATTCTGGAACCGTAGTTAATTTTCAAAATTTTGCATTGGAACCATCTAAATTTAAATTCAAAATTTTCTTTGTTAAACAAGGCTCATTTTTACGTTTTGCAGCTTTTTCAAATACTGCACAACTGTTGCTGATGAAATTTTTTTTTTTTTTATTTAGTTTAAATTTTTAGATATCTATAAATCTATAGTCTCTTTTTTTTATTATTTATTTATTTTTATAAACACTTACACAAAAACTTCTAAACCAATTTCGATAAAATTTTTTTTTTTTTTTTATTATTATTTTGTCTGCTTAAATATTTTTTTTTATATATATATATATATTTACATACACTGCACACTAGTCATTCACTGAATTTGATCCAGACAGCGGGCTCATTCGGGAATCCAAAAAAAAATTTAAATAAATAATAAAATCCAAAAATAGTTAAAAACAAAAAAAAAACAAAAAAAAAAATTCAAAACCTCCTTCAAAAAAATTTTTCTCGAGTTTTCTTTCGCTTGTCTGTATTAATTCATACTTACACACACACATATACACAACAACTACACTACATATAATTCTTGAGTCATTCTCTGGCTTTTTCACCTTTTTTTTGCATAATCTTAAAAGAAATCTTTTTAAAAATTAATTGGTTTACTTTTTTAATAATTATCAGCAACAGTTAAAATGGCAGTGGATTTGCTGCGATTAGTGGACCCGTTAAAGAACACGGAGCTTGCTTTTGAATTTTTTTTGTTTTCGTCATCTTGAAAGAAAATTATTTTATTTATTTTTTTTTTTAATTTTATCATCATGAGTAACGCGCAAAATGGCGGTGGACTGGTTGATGCAGATGGTGGCACTTTCTTAATAATTCATTGAAATATTGAACACTCATTGAATAATATCTTTGTGTACAATTTTTTTTTCTTTTCCAAATTATAGGGGCCCAGTTTTTGTATGTAGGACAACATGGTTGGCCTGTTTGTTCCTTTCTTTAAATTATTTGGTTGTTTGTTAGTTAGCAGGTCAACATGTTTGTTTCCTAGTTTAGTTTTTTTTATTAGGGTTGAGAAAACCGGAGTTGGGTTTTCTCACATTGTGGGTCACCTTTTTATACTGTCTTTTTGCCACACCCCTTTTTTTGCTACACTTCTTTCACACTTTTATAATCACAACGATTTTGATGAAATTTTTTTTTACACAATTTTTTTGATTAAATTAAATTCCTTTTTTTTTGGGGGGCACATGATACACATATAAGACCTTAAGTCAAACACCACATGCCCTGCCTTGTGCAGTAAAACAATCTTGACTTCCCAACGTTTCATACTGCTTCTTTGTTTATTTTTAAAAAGGATTATTTGTTTAGACCCTTCAAAATTCTTTTTTCTCACGGAAATTGTTAAGAGCCGTGAATAGTTTAAATTTCTCTTCGTATGGGAGAAGAGGAATTTAAAAATAACGACGCTGAGCATGATCTGACCCAAAAAGGCTTCAGGAGTTTTTCTTTTATTTTTATTTATTTTTGTAATTAAATGTTAAGGTCGGCTCAGAGGATACTCCCCCCCGTCTGAGTCCGACCTTTCCTGAAGTCCTTAGTGCTATGCACTTTTCCCTCCCCTGGTCCCCGGAGTGGTCACCTCCACTTGGTTTCCCGAGGTGCCACTCCACCCCTTTTCCCCACGTACCTTAGAGTACAAAGTCAGTTCATGCACAGCAATGTCGACCTTTGCGTCATCCTTCAGCTCTTTCTGTCCTGGGCTTATCCCAATTATAGGTGGGAAGAGCTGAGACGCTTTAGAAATTTCAAAATTTAATAAGTAATTGCCGAAGGAGGCTTCACCCTAGAGTGGTGACTATAAAAGCATTATGAAGCGTTGTTTCTATCAGGTGCCCCGTTTCTAAATTTTGTAGGAGGCCCTTCTGGCCCCTTCTTTAGAATCTTTTGGAGGCCCCTCTGGCCCTTTGCCCCTTCTTCTAAATTTTGCGGGAGGCCCTTCTGGCCTCTTTTCTGACTCCACCCTAACTCCGTCTTTCGGGGGGGGAGAGCTGTAGCATTCTTAAAATAAATCTGCATTTTGTTATCGACAGTCCACTCGCCGTCTCTCTTATCTTCCCTCTCTATCGCATGATTCATGCAAGCGCAAAGTCCATTCCCTGGTTAGCCCACCTGTTCTAAAACCTTTATCGAGTCTACCTGTAGTCACACAATGTCTGACATCTATATTTAGCTACGTTAGAGATAAATTTCCTGCTCGGACTTCAAAATTTCCACCTCAGTTTTTGGCAATGTTAATTTACAAGTTTTGTGCGTTTTAGTTCTATAATGTTTAGTAAATTTTCGTTTTCACGGCACAAGCTTACGTGAACTGCGACAGGATTTTCCAGGTACTCAGCCTTACAGGTTTTATCATATTTTAAATTTTGTTAATGCTTTAAAATAATTTATTAATTATCATGTATTCTTTAAAATATGTATTTCATGTTTTATTTAATATTTAATGTTCTTTTGAAAATCAATGATTATAAAAATTTACCTTTTTAAAACATACTTTGCAAAACCTTGTAAAGGCACATTTTGAGTTTTGAACAATTATGTGAAATATGTGCAAACTAATGTTGAATTTTAAGTGATCAGAATATCTTATTGAACATGTCAAATATAAAATAACTAGAGAAATCTCTTCTAAAACAGAAAATTTCGTTTTACAAACTTTTGCAGATTTTGCAAGTCTTATACAAGTTTTGTTTTAAACTAAACGATATATATATATAGCTTTATAGTCATCTAAGAAGCTTTTAATTACAATCTTAACGAATTTCTGTTATACAATCAATTTTCTTTGATTTTAACAAATAACCAGATATTTTCTTTAATAATGAACATTAATGCTAAAACATGTCTGATTTTGTACAGACACTAAAAAACATGTTTTTTGCCATAGCTAATATGCTGGTAGAAGAAACACAGCGAAAGATCTAGACATGTTTCGTCCTGTTATCAAAACACGTTTTATCCAACATAGCTTCAGTTTCATGTGCACAAAAGTGATGTAAAAAAAAAAAAAAAGGGAAAAACTAACTTTATAGAACTTTAATTAAACTCATATTGTATATGTGCCTAAAATTTATTTCAGCGAATATGTTTTTCTTAAAAAAAAAATTCTTTTAGATGTAGACTTGTGTAATTAATTATAAAATATATAAAAAATTATTGGGTGGAGCCTGCATGCAAACTTTCGGTCCTAACAACCTCCAAGAGGTTATTTTCTAAATTAATATAATTGACGTCAATTTAAAAATTTAATATTCAAAATTTCCTTCTTTTCTTTTAAAATAAACTACTCATTTCATAATAAATTCTTTAGCTAAAACATAGATATATTTATTGGCCAATATAGCATTTAAGAAAATTATAAAATAAGTAATATTATGTAACTGTTTTAGAAAGCTATCATTTCATAAAGTTAAAAGGGGGGGAAATAAAAATCAGTATCTTTTCATCTTTTTTTTATTTTTGTAATTTTTACATTTAAGGGCGTATAATCTTTTTTTTTGGATTAATTATGATCCTGTTAATTGTTAAGCTGTGCTCATTGTCTTTGTTAAATTTTGTAACGATAAAATATATAAACTAAAAAGGGGGGATAAATTTTCAGAATCTATTGACTAAATTTTTTTTTTATTAAATTATAATATTTTGTATTAAGGGCATATAACTTTACTAATTATAAGATTGTTTAATCATAAGCTGTTTATGATAATTTTGTCTCAGGATGTCTTTCTCAGATGTAAATGATAAAATCTGAAACGTTGAAATTTCTTTGTTTAAATAAACTTGAGCCTTGTTAATCACTAAATTTGTTTTTGTCTTTTTTAATTTTTAATTTCTAAACATTGTTACCATTTTGGTTCCGCCTTTGTTAAATTTAAGTCCCCTGGTAACACTATTTTGAAAAATTTACCATAAATAATTATTTTATACGAAACCCAAATACGCCATTAATTACAGAAAAGTACAATAACTTGAACTGTAAATATATACATTTTCTATCATTAAATACTTTAGAGTCAGGTAATAAAGAAATGATAAAATAAGCACTAGGCTATAGTTTCAAATGTATTTAATAACTTAATTAGCTACAATTGTTTCGCCTTGCGGCATCTACGGGCTAATGGTAATAGTAAGCCTAAACAAAGTTAACGGTACAGAGACTTTGTTTAGGCTTACTATTACCATTAGCCCGTAGATGCCGCAAGGCGAAACAATTGTAGCTAATTAAGTTATTAAATACATTTGAAACTATAGCCTAGTGCTTATTTTATCCTTATTATGGAGTTTCAACAAGTAGTCACTGCTGTTACAGTTAAATTTAAAAAAATAAATAAATAAAGAAATGGTAAAAATTGTCTTTACGTAATACTTATTTGAAAAAATCATTCACAAACTAGCTCGAATAAAATAGCAGAAAATTATTTTCAACCATTAAAACACTAATAGGAGTTGTATAATATAGTTGTGAAGATAAACATGTATCAACAAATCATAATAAATAAATCACTATAAATTTGAAGATAAGAAACTTACAAACATAACCTAAAACCAATTAACTTGGCTAAGCACCAGCAATGAAGCTTACAAAATGGCTTTCTAGAGGAATGACAAAATCAAACAAGATTTGTTTTATTTAGGTAAAGGCCACCTCCAAGGAGTTTAATCAGTAAGACAACGTATTATCAAAAGAGTATGACATGTCGAGTTTGAATTTTGGCCTATCAATTTTACACTGTTGAATGAAATGCTTAGAGTGCCTTTTGCATGTGGGCTATAGATTGTCAATAAAAAAATGGAAGGTTCAGCCAGAAGACAAGTAGATCGCCAATTAAACAAAAGCACACATTCAAAAGGGTATTAAAGAGTTTGTAACTTATCGTCGATAAACCAAAGCCTGATTGATCAAACGATGGCTACTAGATGTTTCTTTTCCAATTCAATACCATCATCTGAAGTAAAGGAAGTTGATAAGGACGTCATACAGATATATTATAACACTAATATCACCACACGAGATTAGTTTATATATACTGTATTACTATTTAGAATCGTTTCCAACTATTGTAGAAAAGTGTCTGATCTAGATTTATAAAAAAAAAAAACATTTATTGTCATTTTTCACTAGGATACATTCGGTTTATGAATGGTAAAGACAAATATAAATTTAGTTTTACAACTAAAGATAAACTCTAATTTATTAAATGCTACTCAGGTAAAAAGTTTTGAAGTGGAAAAGTAATAAACATAAAAGTTGTATTCAAGTTCCTGATTCAGTTCAAACATAAAACCTTTCCTCATTTTCAAGTTAAAAGTCCAAAGCAGTGTTTCATGTAAAAGGAGTTGTCTATACAATGTACAAAAATGCTGAAAAGTAAATTTTATTCTTTGAAAACTTTAGTTCAGTAAACATTGAAACTATCTGAGGATCAAATTTTAAATGAGGAACATGTTTCTATTAGTGGTAAAGGTAAAGACCAAAAGCCATTTTCATTTTTGTGACGTCATTTGGAAGGTGGAGTATAGAGACACTTTGACCTACGTCATGGAATTGGAAGAGAGGAGGTAAAATTATTTTATGACGAAATTAATGGCATAATTAAATGAAGAAGTTGATACAAATATTTGGGGAGGGGATAGTTTTAAAACTATCGAGGAGAAAATATACTATTGAAAAGTTGCAAAAATACTTTTTTAAAGTGGAGGAGAACGAAAAGGAAAAGATACTCTTACAAAGCGGAGCACTAGAATAAAGTTTAACGGGAAAGAAGTTATTAGTTTGCGCAATTTTTTTGCGATGTTTATTTTATTTCAAAAATAACTCATTTAAGTGTTAAAACATTGCTATTTATAAGTTTCATTATTAATAATTTTAAATTCAAAATATTCTACAGTATCCTGACTGTTGGTGCTCCTGTATGGTATGACCGTGATGCGTTCATAACTGTTGTGATAACTTTTGTATTTACCTTTTCGAACTGTTTACGTTTATAATAAGTTTATTTCCATTGTAAATTACGGTGCCGCACCATGGTATTTGGTCATTAACGTTAAAATTAAATTCGTGTAAACATATAAATAAAACACTCTCTTGAGACTTGTTGGAAATCTTAAATTGTAATGGTAGATCAAGGGGCTTTACAGATTAGGGTAAATTTGTTTAAAATAGTTGTTATACTGGTTCTATGAATCTCGTAATGTTTATTTAGCTACTTCCTTGACGTTGTCGCATAGGATCTCATAACAGTGTAAATATTAAAAACTTCTCTACTCGCTTTACTCGTGGCAGTATCTCGGTATCGTCGGAAACTCGGAACCGTGTAAACGTGATTAAAAATTGATTTTTTAGACTCGTTCAGGTGATTCGGAATTAGAGGGATCTCCTACCCATTAGAATATCACGCTCTTTTGGAGATTATTAATTACATTTTAACCTTAATATCGCTATTTATCATCTTACAGGGGTGGGGTTAGTTAACATAACTTACAGAATTTAAATCTAGAAGTTTTAATTTCATTTAAATTCATTGTAAATTGAGTAAAATCATTAGATATGGACAACAGAACACTTTTAAATAATCTCCATTTTGACAATTTCAATTATTTTTTTCTAAATTTCAATAGGGTTTTATATGAACACACCATAGTACCACATACTAAGTTTCTTGTTCTTATCTTAATTTTAAAACAGCGCTCTCGTACTTACGTACAACTATGTCAACGACAACGACGATGGACGGACTGCATGTAAAAAATAACTTTTTCTGTTTATGAGGCAAGGAACAATGAAAATTAGTCAAAAAATGTATAACCATTAACAAACTTACCCTATAATTCATACACTAGGTCATATCGGAAGAGGAAATACAAAAACAGAGAATTATGGATTCCTGGCGTAAAGAAAAATTGAGGTTATGGCGTCTGAAAGTAAAAAAACACAATAACTTGGCGTGCCGTACATTTTAGAAGGGAAATTGCACCATCATTATTGGTAACTCCCATTATAACGTCACTTCAACAAAACTGTCAATAGTGAAAGTTGTAAACATGATATCCTGCAACATTTCCAACATTATTTTGAAGGAGATTTATAACTTGTTTTTTCTAATAAACATATTTAACATTTTAAACAATTGCATAAACCAAAACTTTAAAAAAGAATTATCAAATCAAATTAATCTTATAAGTTTGTGTAAATAAAAATATATACTTTTTTTTAAACAGTGTGGTTTATAAAATAAATAAAATGTTATATCAAATGTTGTAAGGTGTATTTTTAATATTCTAATGAACGCACTATTATCCCCAATACCACATCTCATTTTCCTGTCTTAAATTGTGTTGTCGTTATTGTGCTTATTACGTACAGACAAATACAACGATAACGGAAGGACATCATGTCTAACATCACTTTTTCGATTTCCTGAAGCCATGAAACGTGAAGGTCTTCCGAAAAACGGAGATCAAAACTATTTGCGATTACATACTTAAACTATACTTCGTACAATTAAAAGGCAAATGAATAAAATTGTGAAGAAATAGTGTAGATTACTTACTCGATTCTTTATATAATAATATCTAATATTACAGGTAATAAAATATTAGATGTATCTAGGTAAGCAGGGGACAGATACTTTAAACTAGTGTCAAATGTCAAATTACTCCCTTAAGAACTCTGATCTTAATTATGTGAAAAACAAAATTGTATTATTTTGAATATGACATTTTTGGGGTATCAAGGGAGAGCCAAATTTTAAACCCCCTACATGTCAAAATGTACTACTCAAAGTGTTTGTCAAAATGTTTTAAGAAGAGACAGTTGCCATCCAGGATCTGTACACCACTGTCATTGCACTGGTATAATTGACTTAAAACGAAATGAAACAATATGCAACTCTCATATCTTAATGAGTAAACTCGATGAGGATACAAATGCATAAAAACCACACCATATTTAAAAAAACTTCCTTGTATCCAACCCACGGACGAACCCCTTACATAATTTTAAAAATTAATGCACAGACGTTTAGACTAACTTATCCCCAAAGCTAAATAAAAATGGATCAAACTTGATGTTAGCAAAAACTTAATCGTAAGCAAAAATATTACTTAGGTAGTGAGTTTTTGATGAAAACAAGCCTTTCTCACAGTCCTTAAAAAAATCCTTAAAAAAAATATTTATATACTTAAATAAGATCCAAAAATTACTTAGCTTATTTTATGAACTTGGGGTAAGTGTAAGTAGTGTTTGATTAAAATCAAGCTTTTAATGACAGCGGTATAAATTTATTTTAGTGTGCAAATTACATCTGACCCGTAATATTTTTACTTCAAATTTTACACACAGATTTGGGTCATTAATCTACATTATCAATAAAATTAAACAAACTCAGTTGAGTGAATTTTTAAAAAATGAGTTTTTTATAACGTCTTAGTGGCTGATTTAAAAAAATCATAATGAAATATTAAATAATTCATTTAAAATTTAAAATATCATGATGATATTATTTGGAGAAATGGCAACCAATACGTTTTGTTAGGATTTTTAGAGCCTAAACTAGAATTATATTTGGTAAAAATGGTCAAAGACAATTGTGTTTTTAATTCTTACAGTAGCACCCTTTAAATTTCCAGTTATGAAACACATTGCACGTTATCTTTCAGATAAATTAATATCCTCTATATTAAAGTAATTATTTAAACTTAAGAAAAACTACAATCATTATTGCAGATCAGGTATAAGAGGAAAGTAATAAATATAAAAGCAGTATTCATTAAACTTATCTCTTACTTCAAGTTGAAAGTTTAAAGTGTTATACAACAAGAGTTATCGATACAAAGTACATAAGTAAATTGCATTATTTGAAAACATCAGTTCAATAAACTAATTGGCTGATTATAATTTATTCAGAACTACAATGATACCTACAATTATATGCAACTTTAAATAATTCTTAAATAAATCACGGCCTAGCCGATATTAGGAAAGTAGTGATATATACAATTACAAGATTGAAAAACATGTGTTCATGCTAGCTAATACCATTTGATCTACCAATGCAGTTTAACATTTTCTACGAGGTCCAAAAACAATGACATAACATTTAGTGGTACTGCTTTTATTTACATAGTATGAGAAGGCTGCTTAAGTACTAAGATGGCGCCCATCAATTTTATACCCTCTAATAAATCTCTGTAGAACTTAAATATGAACAGTAAATGCCAATACTGTTTCTAAAGCAAGCGTGAACAATGAAACAAACTAATTAAAACATTTTTAATGATTAGTGAAAATTTTCTTTACAACAGACTGTTTAGAAATGAATGTACAAGAAATATTCTATTATTAATGAAATACTACTGCTACAATAGGAGTCGGTTGATTCTATTTTCAGCACGTACTTGAAAATACACTTGAAATATACTTTTGTCAGAAACTACTTTTTGTACTTGTCATCGTACAAATTTCTCAGAAATAACTATTATACAGAAAGTTATGGTCAAAAATGCAATGTAGAGTTTTTTACAGATAAAATCCATTTTGAAGTCACCTTGTCCAAAAAAGTGATTTTTGGAATGATGTCTGTTTGTTGTGTATGTAGTGATCTATGACCAACAAATGTGGGCCCATTTTAATAAATATTAGAATGTGCGTATATTGTGGACACGTGTCGAATATTTTTTTTTTTTTTTTTTTTTTTTTAGCTCAAAATATTGGACAACTGTTATAAAAATCAAATTAAATATTACCTGTTTCTTAAAATTAGCGCTAACTATTTTGATCAAACTTTTCTCAAGTGTACCCGTAAGGATAAAAAAAAAAGTATTCGTCGCCATCTCTCTGAAAATACCGGTTCACGAGTTATTGGGTTATTGAGGAATTTAAAAAGACCTTTGGTTTGTTAAAATACGTTTTTTCTCAAAATCAGTTTCACCGTTTCGTTAAAGTTATAAAGTAATGTGATGATTATTGATTCAAATTCATGTGCTAAATCGCAAATATAGCACACGTATAATATTACGGTTTAGGAGCAATTAGTAAAAAGCAAAAATTAACTTTAACCGCGTCATTAAAAGTTCATTTTTCAAACAAATGCTGAAGACTTGTTTATTGAACTGGTGACGCAAGTTTATTAACTTATTCAAAAATATATAGATTTTTTCAAAGACGTGGTCTATGGTTCATCTTCACTTTTTGATTGGGTGAAGTGAAGATGTACAACGACATATTTCGAGACAAATTGCTTTGAGTACAGATGTTGTTTATTTAATCTAATATTTTACGATTTCCAGACTTTGTAAACATTTTGTTTCACTCACATGGATTTGTATCAGTTAATAGGTTTGACTACCGATTATTCCGTTACAGCTTCGTTTTATCACCTCCAAGTTTACACTGGGTTCATTGCAGTTAGTGGCGGAATTTGTCCAGAGTAATGCAGTTTCTATATTAAAAATTCTTTATTATCAATTCCAAGTATTCCAACTTATAATTTTGTTAGCTCAAATGTAAACATTAAACATAATACAAATGTCTATTTTAAACACAATCATATGATACAGAAAGGCGGGCCGCACTTTTGACCTATACGACACATATCTTAAGATGCAACCGATAGGTGATAATAATTATTTTATGAGATAGGTATCACTAGTGAGAGTTTAAACCTTGTTTAATGTGTAAAACAGTTGTACATCAGTGTATTAACGATATCTATCGTAAGATACATATATTAGACGACACGCTCAGCCTATCTCTTCGATAAATATCCTACGTTAACTCAAAATGGTAAGACATCTAGAGGTACAAATAGCGATTAGGATTTAAGTTTCTTAAATTCTTTCATTAGTAGTGTTAAAGACCTCTGTTTATGGAATTGTAAACTAAAAGCCTACCATAAAACTGACGTGAAAGTTTTGTCCTGGAAGACCATTGCAGCCGAATTAAAAGACACAATTAACATCACGGTTTTTAAGGTAAGCTGTTAGGAGTTGCATTATTAAATAGAATCTTCCAGGGCCTATCAGTTAAAATTTCTTATCTTGTTGAAATAGTTAGTTTGTAACTACTGTAGAACTGTGTAGCACATTTATTAAATTATACAACTTCACCCAACACATCCTTTCTCCTGTTTTTTAAATACCAATACATAACGAAAAAATCATCTTCACTGTAAGAATTCAACGTTACAACTTATGAACTTAGTCAAAAAAATATTTCCTGCCAACAGATCGTATTGATTTTGTGTGTAGTAAAATTATCTTAACATAAAATTCGCATATCCCCGTGATAGATAAAAATCCTATTGCTGCAGTGTACATCAGGGCTAAGTCTAAGCAGTAAATGTTTGTCAACAAGTTGTTTTAATAAAACTAAACGGATTTCAGTTTACAGTCAGACTGTTTTCTTACGACACCATAAAGTGGAAATACGCTTCATGAAATAAGCAAAGATTTATTTATACAACTGAAGCCTTCTTAAAGCAACACTCCATTACTTATTGTTGATTAAATGAGTGTCAACAGAAATAAAAATCTTTTATGTAGATTTAGTATTTAAATAATTCTTGTTTCAGTTGATTATACAATCGTGTTGTATATATTCTAAAACATACAAAAACAAATTGATAGATATCATGGTAGTTACTCAGCCCCATCAACAAATTAAGTACAAGCAAGTTTCATTATGTTTGGTATCCAAGTCGCTGTTGTTAAATTAACAATAAGTTATCTTATATGGGCTCCGTCACGTGACTTCTTTCTTGATTTAAACTTACTCGTTTCGGAGCCTATACTCCATCCTCAGAGTTTATCCCTCAATAGGGTTCGTCACACATTACAATTTAACATCACAGACAAACATATAACATTTAAACACTATTATATAAACACATCGCTACACACACGGTGCGTCTCGTTTCAATGCGAACAACTAACGTCTCATGTCCATAACTTTATATTATTGTTTATTTAGGATTAGTATCGTGGATTTTTATAGCCGTGTCGTATATTGTGTTCGTAGAATAATTTAATTGGTCGTTCAATAATATATGTTTATTCTCTTTAAAGACCTTATAAATATCGTATTCTTCTAAGGCAACCATATATTCTCCTTTCTTGCAAATGTGAAGTGGTTCCAAATTAGTCCTAAAATCAGTGTATGAATGGTTCTCGTCAACAAGGTGGCCTCCATAATTAGATTTAATGCCATTAATGTTCTTCTTTGGCAGATGCTCTTTGAATCAATGAAAAACTGCACGTCCTGTTTGGCCTATGTAGAATTTATTGCAAAAATCACATTTTAATTTATAAATTCCAGTTTTGAGTTCTAAAGGTATGTCCTGTTTTTGGGTTAGCAATTTCTAAATGTCATTGTAGTTCGAAATGTCATGGTAATATTAAGTTGTTGGACAATATTTTAGGTAAAACGTTTCCGTATTCACATGTTATGAATTTTTTCTTTTCTATAGGTTTTGTGGATTTCCTTCTTTGTTTTTTGGTTAAAATTTTATCGATCATTTAACCTCCAAATCCACTGGCCGTGGCGATGTGTTCAATAACATTAAGCTCATCTATAAATTCTTCCTTATTTAAGGGTACCAATCTATGTACCATGCTACGGTAAGCGGCTGTTTTCTGAGACATAGGGTAAGTGTGAATCTGCATGTGTGGTGGTGACAGTACAGTAGTTAAGGGTTTTCTATATATATATATATATATATATATATATATATATATATATATATATTAAATCGGAATTGGTCTGCTTCTTTAATAATTGTTATATTGTTGTTATGTTGTCAAGAAAATTTAATCTGTCAACTTTTATCTCGCTTGTGAATTGTATATGTTATTTTACACTATTCATGTAATTATTTAAATGTTCTATTTGTCTAACCGAGCCAATGAAAATTATGAACGTATCATCAACATATCTGGTACGATATGATTTGTCTGTATGATTTATTCACATTTGACAGTAGGTATGCATTTTCCTAATGATTCAGATAATAAACCCGAAAGTGGTAACCTTCCTTTTGCATGAAATAATTGCTATCAAAGGAAAAGTAATTCTGATTTAAGATTATTACCAACAAGTTGATTAACTCATTTATTTTTTGGATGCTCAATATGCTGGCTCCTTTGAAGTATGTTTTCATTATCTCCTGTGTTTCATAAGTGTAAAGATTCACTATATCAAATGATGCTATTTTATAATTTGGTTGTAACTTGATGTATATAATTTTGTTTGTAAAATTAAAGCTATTTCTGGTGCTGTGATTGTTTTATAATTTAATACTTTTATTTATGATTGAAGCTAGCGTTTTGGCAGTCTTGTAACCAGGTGCTGTTGTGAAATTAATGAGAGATTTAATGGGTATAATATCTTTATGAATTTTGGGCAATCCTGTGAAACGTGGTGCCTGGTCATTTATTGGTTTGAGAACGAACTCTGTTCTTTGACATAACAGGTTTGTAGATCGGTTTAACTGATTATTTTAGCTTTGTTTTTTTGTTTTTTTTTTTTCAAATTTCTTGGTCGGCTCTTTGGAGATTTGTTCAATCTTGTTATTTTTTATGAATTCGTTTACTTCAACCTTGTATTCATCTATGTCCATTATCACCTTACTGTTCCCTTTATCGGCTTTTGTGACAAACGCGTTGTTATCGATTAGTTTATTTTTTATCGTATTTACGATCTTCAATTCAGATGAGTTTTTATATCTTATAATGGCCAGTATTTATATTGGGAGTATTTTAACAGTATTTATCGTTATTTCATGAAGCGTCAGTTTTGTAGAGATCTCAACCAATATGTTTTTTTAAAGCTTGAGTAAATTTTAATCAAAACCGTTACAGTCATTTTTTTTTACTATAAATTTTCTGCATTTTTCTTAAAACTCCCCAAATTTTAGTTATCGTAAAATGAGGAAAGGAAAGTCGCAACATAATAATATGGTTAAAACACCTCACTTAACAAATTTACTTAAAATCTGTCTTCAAGTTGGGCTGTAGAGAAAGTACTACAAAATCGTCAGAAAACTTCAAAATCCACGTTTTTGGACTCAGTGGCCCTCAAAACAGATATATTTCCAGAATATTTGTCATAGAATTTTTTAATCATCAAATAACTTTTGCTGTGTATGAGAGAGGTAAAGATGGGGGTTTACTAGAAGGGTTTAATAATATTTCGTATAAATTTAAAAGTAATTTCCTGGTCATATGAACATTGTTGAATATTTATTACAAATACAAAACAAAAATTAATTAATTCTGTGATGCGAAAGTTCCGGAATAATTAAGGAAAGGCTTAGAGATACCGTGCTGCATGCAATACAAAGGGTTGATGAGTGATTGCGTTATTTAATATTGATTACGAAAGTTTCAACGTCATTGTTTAATTATTTTTATGTTAAAGATATTCTGAGTTATTCTTCTGATATTATGATACAGTTATTCGTTATTCAATGTTCCACTATCTTGATAAAGAAAGCATTGTCTTAGTATGTATTTTTAATTCAAATTGAAGCACATCTAACATTCAATAGTAAGGTAATCACAAGGAAAAAGGTTTTCTCTTTGAACAATATCTAATTATTTAAACCTTTTCTTGACTTTTATTTAGTATTACATAATACACGTTTACTTAAACAAAATAAAAATTTCCTTAGGCATATTTTTTAGTTTAAAAATATATTTTAAACTTTGTTTAGAACTTAATATTTGATATACATTTTCAAATCATTATTTGACCTTGTCAAATAACATTTTGAATAGAGATATTCACAAATAGATATTTGATACAAACTTTAGTAGTTTTATAAAGCGGTTACGTGTTATTTCCGACGGAATCCTAAAACGCTGTTATTTCCGACGGTATTCAGGTAGAAGGAGTTGACCTGTATCATTTCCGACTTTTTAAGGTCCCCCTAATATTTGATCAATAGGCCTACTTAGTCCCTTTTATTATATAAATATATATATATTAGAATATTAAATATAAAATATTATTATATAGTTGTTAATTTATAAATGTTTATTAATGGTTTATATTAACATTTATATTTGTTATTGGTTAATTTATAAATATTAACCACAGTTGCAAAAGTAGAAGTTATAAAATAAAAAAGATACACTATATAAGGTGAACCCGAAATAATAACTTATGTCCATGTCATCTATAGTAAAAATAACCTAACCTAACCTACTCTGTACAAGCTTTCCTGCTTCCTTCGATAAGTTTACTCATTGTATTGTTTCGGGTTATAGTGACAACTTGTTGACAGGGTATCTCTTGTAATAATAGAGATGAATCAAATTATATCAAAACATTTTAAACTTTTACTATGTTTAAAATGTGCAAAGTCGCCAAATTCATAACGGCATAAAATAGACGGATAAAATCCTGGTCAACCATTTTTACCTGGAAACCGTCGGAAGTTGGAAATAAACCGTCGCAAATAAACGACATCTATAAAGCATATCAGTGAAGGGTTGTCCAATTTGTTGTTGTTGTTGTGGAAGTTCTATAACTTGTATTTTTACTAGGCTGTATTGACAATAATTATACTATTGATTGTTATTTAGTTATTTATGGTTATGACGTGTGCTCTAATCTGCTTGAAGGGAAAACTAATAGTAAAAGGTTTATTATTTATCATATTGTGCAAACTTTTATTAAACGGAGGGGATAATAAAGTTAAATTTATTTTAATGTGTTTACAATTTTGTATTCTTGGTAATATTTAGGATATAGTGAAGAATGTGTAAGTTCAGTCTGGCCAGTTTAAATCCTAACGTATGTTTATAACAAGTCCACTTTGGTTAAAACCTGTCTTCGAGTTGGTCTATAGGATAAGTACTACACAAACACGGTATAGTGCAATTGAAGCAAGTTTATGCTTAATAGAAATAAATTAATAATTAAATTTAATGAAAACAATCGAGCTGACATTTTAACGACAAATGTTTTTATTGGGTTAGTATTGCGATTGTGAATGAGTGGGTGAGTAAGTTCGCGCGATGTTTTGCACAGTTAATTTATTTTGTAGGAAGTTTCTTAATTTTAGATACTATTACCCTCATTCAAACTCCGAACCCAATAAGTGTTATACGGGGTGTCCCACGAAGAGGTCGCTATTTTTGAATTAATATGCCGGACGTATGGAACACTTTACAGTTATGTTAAATAGATATGCAACAAAATTACCCTCGAGTCTTATTTTTATGGACAATCGAATCAAAAATGGCGAAATAACAAAAAGAACAATAATCTTTTAAATAGAACCACTTCCTACCACAATGCAATCCTATTAAAATGTGGATTGTCATCAGCTGTTGTTTTGTTAACACACAACAATGAAACAATTTGGTAGTAGAGTTCAATTAGTTTATGTGTGATATCTGACTCACGAAACCCATATATCTTATACGAAGAGGGCTTGAAATCAAAAGGTATAACTGTTTGGGCTGCCGTCACCAAAGATGATGTTTTACCCTATGACATAAATATCCCATCAGACAATAACTGGAGACAAATACACATAAATATTAGCTAATTACATAGTACTTCATCTTACTCAGTCGAAAATGAATCATTTTTTTCCATTATGATGGATTTCCTCCTCATTATAGTAATGTGGTAAAAGCAGTTTTAGATTGAGATCTTCCCAACCGTTGGATAGGTCGGCGCAGTAACTTCATGTACTGGCCACCTAGATTCCCAGACTTGACTGTTTGCAATTTTTTCCTATAAGACTTAATAAAAGAAAAAGTTTACTCTCACCCTATAAAAACAAATGATAAATTAATGAGGCTGAATGAAGAGGACTTACTGTTGACACTACGTAAAGGTCAAATTTGGATCATTCATAATTTATTAGTTATTTTTCTTACTTTTCTTTATTAAGTTTTACATTTTCATGTTATCTGCAAGTCAACAATTTGTAATTTTTACAAATAAACTCATTCTGGTGAAAACACACTATTATTTTGTTATTCCGCCATTTTGTTGTGTTTGACCATAAAAAAAAGGAAATAATTGAGCGTACTTTCCTACATATCTATGTAATATAACCGTAAAGTATCAAGTTTGTAGAGTGTTTCATGTCAGGCATAATAATTCAAAAATAACGACCTCTTCATGGGACACTTGGTACATCGGAGTATTTATTTAATCAAACCATTAACTTTGCAAAAAATATACAAAAACAAAGACGTATCTTCCTTTAACAACGTATAAAATGTTTGTTTAAGTTTTTCTTAAAATCAAAGTATAACCAATTTATTGATAAAATAATTAATTTTAATTTTGAATAATTTTCTACAACACCCAGAATGTTATGATACAATTTATTTGTTATCATTTTTGGAAGTTGCACTTTAAAGGTAAACATTGATTTTTAAAGTATTGACATGTTAAAAGTTGACACTTCGCTCAATGTCTGTAATTAATATATTGAACTCTAATTTGTCATTTGACAATTTGTCCGTTTTGAAATCACCCTGAGTAAAAAACGTGGTTTTGGGAATAATGTATGTATTTCGTGAGGGTGCCTCGTTCTACAGTCCAAACCCTTTGACCCATTTTAATTAATTTGGTATATTTTGGCTATATCTCAGACTTTCTCTTTTAGGGCCTAAACGTGATTCACTTTTGTCGTGAACATGCTCTCAGCTTAAGACGTATTAGATTAAAATCAACAAATACCTGATCATCGACTGCATACAAGGGAATCAGAATCGTGGCAAGAACGTCGCACTCACCAAATTAAAACCAACCAAAAATGTAATTTCATTGCACCATAAATGCAGTTTATGAAAACACATTTAAATAAGGGCTAAAACTTGATTCACTTATGTCATGAACATGTTCTCAACTTAAGTCGTATTCAATTAAAATGGCGATGGTGAAGGCTCATTTGGTTTTATTATCAATTGTTCCTGAACAGTATTATATGTTTTACTGTCAGTTTTTCACACAGGTTTGTGTCATTAATTTTCAAATTTTAATAAATCTACATACATGTTTTGACTAAACATTATCTATTCTACGTTCCTGTGTTAAATTAAAAGGTAAGAAACGATAATAAAATGCATAAACATTATTTATTACTCATTAAACAATATTCATAAAAATTTTATTCAAATAATATAATACAGTCACAATGAAATCTCAGAAAAAATGGCTAAAATACATATGTTATATTTTTATATATTTACATTTACAGATTTTAAATATTTGTTTTCATTTTACCATCGATCTATTTATAGATATGGTAGTTTCAGGTATGTGGTATATTATGTCACTACAGTAATAAAATACAGCCAGTTATTGATAAATTATTACGTCTAAGAATTATTTTGACATTTATGGTGACATTTAAATTCTTAAATAACAGTAAATTATTCATTTTTTCCCTCAATTTCTCAAAATTTAAGAAACACTTAAATTTAAATACGGAATCAATCAGTTCGTGTCTCTTTCTTCTGTAAAAAAGCTAATTATTATACTTAAAACCGATTTATGACCAATATTCTGATTTTGGAATTCTTCGGTCCTACAATATTTTCCAGATTATATAACAAAAATCTGTTCTAAATAAATTATATTAAGAAAAAAGAAAAAAAAGGAGGGGAAAGCGTAACCGCTAAGAACTGAAAACATGTTTAACGGACCTTTATATAAAGATAGGGGGGAAATGTCTCACATAATCACTTTTAAATTTGTTTTGGTAAGGTGCAAATGCTCTTAACAATTTGGATATTTTTAATAAAGGGGTAAAAATTAATAGGCAGGGGCTAACAAAAAATGTTGAAAGTAAACAATAGTCATATAATCCATTATTTTAAAATTCTACTAAAAGGCAACGTAACGCTGGAAACCAAATCTATGTAACTACCGACGATAGAGGTTAAAATGTATTAATAATGTATGCACCCCTCCAATTTAAAATAATTTACAAAGAAACAAATTATACTTGTTGAAAATCATTTTCCTCTAAAAATTTTCTTTTTAATATGCATGTAAAAAAAAGCTACCACACTATTGGTGTTGATATTTCACCCTTCAGAGGCTCATCATAGTGAGTACGCGCGTAGAAACCCTGAGAGATTTTAACTGGATCTCTAAAGTTTTTCATGTAATCATGGTTTATATCTCTCTCTTTCATCTCTCCTATCAGGCTCTATTTGACGAAACATTGTTTTCTTTCGACCCTGATGCTCTTACAATATTCGAAGGCTAGTTTATAAACTAGAAGTTTTCGCCTAACAACAAGACAATTTTATATTTCAAAACCTTGATCATGCCTCCTCCCTTTCTCCAAAGGAGACAAAAATAGAATAGGACTTCTATTGTTTCATCTCATAACAAATAAATATTGATTGAGAGAACAGAATTTTAATGCTCTAGTAAAATAGAATTATAAAACACCAAATAAACGATAAATAATATCGAAACCGAATTCAAGTTATAATCTTACTTTATTTCGAACCTTCATATTACATACTTTTACACAATTTCAAATTCACTATTTACATTCTGTTATTAACTCCTAACATTTTTTTAAAAATACGGTTGGACAATAAAATAACTACTTCTATCTCTTGAAAAAATGACATTCTAAGTACTTTTTATTAAACATAAATAATTGTTTTCCTTGTTAAGAAAATATGTAAGTTTTTATGTATATATTATACAGATAATGTATTTAAATAAATTTTCACGTCTTAAGTTATTATGGGTTTTTATGTGTTCATTTACACAACCCGCAATTGGTTTTCACTTTAAAGAGTCACATACAAAATCATATTTCAATTTAAACATAGGGGGTCGAGGGAATCAATGATGTGACCGTAATTACTACCCAAAAAACATTCTATTGAGCTGTTTTATTCTACTACAATTCCATCCAGAGTTCTATCATTCGTATTCAATTAAATTGTAAAATTATAAAATACACTCTCAATAATCGGATTTTACACTGATTATTTATCTACTCATGTCCATGCAGAAAAAATGTTAGCACACTATAGCTTTAAAGATGGCAAGGAATCCAATCAATTGGTGGTACAAAAATTACAGTTATGGTTTAGCCATCATTTATATACATAAAAACTAGTACCCAACGTTTCTAGAATATAAATCACTCCCGTCATCAAGTGTTAATATACATATAACTTCAAAAACGTGGAAATGTCATTTTTTCCAAATATCCAAGTCTCATATTGAAAACTAAAACTAATACAAGTAATCTAAGAAACCAACCCTATCCCACAATACATATGTCTGAACAGTTAAATTGTTGAGGTGGTATTTATTGCTTAAAGATAAAAAAAAATTTGTTTTAGTAAAAATAACAAAATAAAAATAAGGAAAAGAAACTGAAATTAAAATCCTTAGTCCTCTAGAATACTCTAAGTGAGAACGTCTCTCGAGAAGATAGAACGTTTTCATAACGAGAGATATGATTGGAGAGATTGACAAAGATAACTAACACAAACATAAAGAAAGCATTGAAGCCCTTTGCAGTTAAAAAGTCTAAGACTGTAGTTTCCTTTCATACATGAGTCTTAGATATTTTAACTGTTCAAGTTAAATGACTGGTTTTAATTTTGTGTCCAATATGGCTGCAAGGCTATGATGGTGATTTTCACTTTCTTTTAGTTCAAGGTTTATCACTAGATAAAGGAGTTGATTTATACGGTCATGTATTATTTGATATATGTACACAAATGATGACAAACAACCATTTAAACACTAACATGAACAAATTCACCATTATCAAATAATTTTAAAAGCAGAATATACTAACGATAACTAAATTTTTAAAAATTGTTAAACCGTTTTACAAATACTTCAAAGTTTTGAGAAATATGTAGAAATATAAACTTTGCACAAACATTTTCAAATACACTTTCACAAAATTATTCATCGCAGAAATTTAAGTTCAATTTAGTAGTCAGTAAAAACAGTGGAAATGAAAAATGAACCCCATTATATATATTGATATATATCCTAAACTAATTTTGTGATTTTACACACAGAAATAGGGTCCAATAATCCCTCCCACACTAACGGCACACTACGCAGTAACCTTATGGTTGTGTAGTGATCTTGCATACAACACTCTGGGATAATTAGTGCACCATTAACACAAGTTTTGATTATTGAAAATTCTGTTTATGTGGAAATGAGCCTAGAAATCAACAAAATGAAATTCTAGTTATTTTCAAAAATTGTAATTATATCTCATGCGAACTGTACACATTCGAACTCACCTTAAACCAACTATAGACACATGTGAATCTTATAGGGATAAAATCTGTGATTGATCTTTAAAATTGTCCAAAGGGGCAATTTACTCATCCTGTTTGCACTAGTACACATATTGTGCTTTAGGGGACTATAAATATTACAAAACAATAACATCCAAATTATTATAAAATCTTAAGTAATATCATGCATTATTTACAATATTATTTACAACTTATGGTTTTGTTACTCCAGTATTTTAACCTACGGTCCAAATAAAACTTCACCTTTTGATGTTTTTCATCATATTATTTTGATGTTAAATCAATTTCACGTTTATTATTTATGCAAGTATATTTACTATAAAACATTGCATATAATGTATATAAACATTGGGAACAGCAAGGCACTGACTATCGGAGGGCAGAAGAGGTAATTGCCGTGCCCGTGATGCATTGCGGCCGGGTGCTCTCCTGAAAAAAAAAGCAAGTAAAATCAGTGCATTAAACACTACTTTCATTTATTTCTTTGTTGGTTAAAGGCTAAAAGCCTTTCGGTCATCGGCGCTTTATACAAAGAAAAAAAAACAACGTAAAATAAGGATCCTCAACTTTGAAAACTCTTATAAAGTTAAGGTATAAGACAACAAGTTAGCTAAAAGATACCTGATAAAAAGATGAAATAGAGGAATTTAATCCAAGAGACATGAATAGAGGTACAGATCTGTCGAGATCTCCACCCCTTATTCATTATAGACTTGTTTATTCTCTTTTAGATTCATCAAAATGTTATTACTCTTATAAATTGTTGGGATATATTATACGATATCCGATTTTCCTCTCGTAAATATATTTAATTATACATAATTATCAAAAATTGTAAAAAGGTTATTTTTCAATTCATTTACAAGAGAAAATCATATTTAAACAATAAAATATTTGTCATTGATTCCTCCCCAAAATATCAAATCTTCTTTAATTTGTTTTTAATTTTAATTTTTTAGTTTGTTAAAAGTTGAATAGCAGACCAGATTTGAACAAAAAAAAATTGTTTAAAACGACCCCCATTTTAACACTTTCATTGCAATTTTTCTGAATTTCAATAGGGTTTTATAGCACATTACATTATACATTATTCTTTCAAGTCAGTTTTGATGCTAAGGACACAGTTACATCCTTGACATTTGCTTGCAAAGAATGCTCTTGTTCTATATGACCGTACTGTACTATAGTCCCTTATACCAAATTTCATGTTTCTATCTTTATTTTCGTTGATGCTATCGTGCTTACGTACAAACGATAACGACGACGATCGAACGTTGTGTCTCAAATTACATGTTCGGTTTCCTGAAGCTATAAGACCTAAATATCTGTCATAAAATGGAGGTCGTCTTTTTTGACAGCTAAACTCACCTTTATACTGGGTAAGTAAACTTTGTTTACGTCATTTACTTATATTGATAACACAACTTTTGTGTTGTATGCTATAATTGAAATTCTGCTGACCAAGATGAACTCTAGTATAGAAGTGAGTCAGATTTTATGATATATACTAGCCACCTACATCTAGTTGCTTCACGTGCTGCCATTGTTTATTTCCATTTAACTATCTTTCAACATTTTTAATATTGTGTATTCAATCGTACATGAAAATTGTAAATATTAAACAAAGAATCAATACAGGTTTTATATTAAAATATTTATTTGATAATTTTTAATCGATTCAGCACGAAAGTTTAAATATATCGATAACTAAAATGTAGAATGCCATTTTAGATTTGTCGTCTTTTTATCACATTTTATAAAAAAAATAACACTCCGATTTATTTTTCGTCCTATAAAATATAAAATTTAAGTTAAACTAGAACACTATTTGTCACACAATAATACATTTATTAACTTAAACGCGTTTCAACGATAATGTTGCATAATTATTGTAGCTCATGCATTATTGAAGATGATGATATTTTCGTTGAAAAGTGTACAGTTATAATTTGTCTATAAGCTTATGCATCACTGAAGATGACGACGTTGTTGTTGAAAAGCGTTTGATTTATTATTTGTTTGACACTGTATTAAAGTGTTATTTTTTTAAACATCTCACAGGTAATGCTAATTTTTTATCCAAAAATATAATTAACTATAACATATTTCTTTAATATATTAAATTGAAATAGAACTTCAAAAATTTGTTTCGTTTTACTATTTGAAAGTACATATTACATTTTATATTTCATAAGTATTGTCCAAAAATATCCTTCAGTCAAATTAGTATTATTCGACTTTCTAAAGATGGCATTAATAGATTATTTTCAGGTTATAATCGATATTTTCTGAATCACAATTTCAATAAGATTAATAGGATATCAGTTTACAGTTTACAGTTTTATTTTCATTGACATTTTGTGAAAACATTAATACTAAGTTCAAAACCCTTAACTTTAATTTTAAAACTCTAATTTTGGTCAAGTTATAATTCTAAAAAAAATGTGATAATTTACGAAGTCTCAAAGTTTGAAGATGATTGAGGTATTTAGATGTTAGGTCAAATATTTGCATATGAAACTTGGAGTGTTATTTGTACTTAATATGAATATCATTATTCTCGAACAGCAACCATTTTCATCAAGTATTTGTAAAGATACGTAATGTGTTTTAAATTGTCTCTTTTGTTTTATTTGTTATTTGTTTTTTTCGTTCCTTTTATAGACAATAATAAGAACATGATAATCATCAATTTTAATTGCGTATTGTTTCCTTATTGTTTAAAAGCAAAAACCTCTCTGTCATAATCGCGTAATTTTATACGTGAATCGTGGTCGTGGATTAATATCACATTTGGTAAAAATCCTCACTATACGCTTACATTGACAATATATACTTCAAATTATTTCATTTAACTTTTTTACTGCAATATCAATACATTAATGGTATAGAACTCGTCATCTAATACAGTAGTAAATAATTAAATTTATAATTTATAAATTGATAAAATAGTTAAATAAACAAACAATGAACTGTAAGAAATATATAATTAACATAACTATAAATATATACAGAGTGACCTAAAAGTTATATTAGAGCTAATATCTCCGCAGTCACTGGTAAAAAATCAAGTAAATTTTGTTGATTGTATGAATACATAAAAATCTACTTTTTGAGTATTCACGACTTCTACTTCTCACTGTGGTTGAAATTTTGAATCTCAAATTTAAACTCTTATTGAGTTGTACCACATTTATAGATAAACAAAAAGAAAAATTCTGCTCAAACCGAGTGTTTCTCTTTTTCCGTTTCGAGGTAGGTAATGAGTAATGAATTTTTTGGAAATAATTTAACAAATAAACTTGATAAGAATTTCTTATCAAGTAACAGTTGTTGTCCCTTTCTTACCTGAGTTATTCGATATGAAATTCTTTCTAATATATATATTTTTTTTCATATTAAGAATTTGTATAAACAGTTTAAACGTGTGTAGACTATAAATAGCACAAATCAAAATGAAAATTGTTGATTAGGCTACCTTTCAATATATACGGCTTGACATAGAGATCTTCGGTTTGCACAGGAATTTTTCTCTTTTTCAAGACCTATAATATGAAGTACAACACAATGTGAATTTATATTTGAGCTGCAAAATTTCAACCTTCTACCTCCATGCTCAAGAGGGGTCAATATTCTAAAAAGTAAACTTTGTGGTACTAATACAACCAAATAAATTTAGTTTATTTTTC
This sequence comes from Aphrophora alni, assembly GCA_963513935.1. NCBI lineage: Eukaryota > Metazoa > Arthropoda > Insecta > Hemiptera > Aphrophoridae > Aphrophora > Aphrophora alni. The sequence continues at coordinate 133,761,490 of OY740765.1, read as the reverse complement.
TTCACTGATTCCGTAAATATTGGCTCACACTAAGACTTTTCACATACCCGGTATACAAAAACATTCATAAAATAATAAATAAATATTGAGCAATATAAAACTATTCACTTAATGATATGACAAAATAAATATTTATGCAAAACATTCAGTATGATAAATAATTAATTCTTAAGTTATAACATGCCTATTTGACCACTTTATGGATTTCGCCTCCATTAAATAAAAACATTGCACATAAAATCCTCCACCGCTTAAAATAATGGAGAGAACAATTGGTATCTAAAACTGTTTTTAAATTACTTATAATTTTGAATATTTCTTTTTACTTTATATCTAGTTAATGAATATAGCACCCGCTTGAGAAAAACGTTTACTGTATAAAATTAAGGCTTTATCCTGATAATTAAAAGTCTTTGTGGTGCTATAACAGTATATGTCCTTGTATTGGACAGGGTCACACTTAAACTTAAAACGAAGGAGAATTTCAATTTAGTAGATATTGGAAGTGTAAGAATAGCAAAATCACTAAAAGTATTTTGCAAGATTTAAATTTTGTTACGGAATTTTTTTTCAGCAAAAAAAAATTTAAATTGAAACCTGTATTAACAATCTTTTGTAATATTGTTTTAAATTTCTGAGTGTAAATACTCCGAACTGATTTCAACATTGATATCATTTAATACTTATTTCAGGAGAGCTGAAATTATTAATGACGAGAACCAGAAACTTTGTTGAATTTATCAACTCTGTTAAACACCATCTCATGCTATACTAACGTTTTTTAAATCGTTTTAAAAACTTGATTTTAAAATAAATGACTTAAACTGAATATAAATAAAATGATCACTCTTTACAAATAAAACAATTCTTTCAGAAAACGTGAATGATTATGATTGCCCTATTCCTCTAACGACTTTAGTCAAATTGCTCCCACTTACAATTGATTCAGATCTAAAATGGAAGGAACATGTTTTGAATTTAGAAAACAAGTTGAATTCTGTCCAGTTTCCTCTGAATACCTTATGAAGGGATACAAGTTTCTCAACTTCTAACTATATATCACTCTCAATGAATTAAAATAATTTCGTATGGAATTTCGATTTATATATTATTTACTCGTTCATTCAATGAATCTTTAGAAAAACAATAAATATACAACAATTATAAATTAGAAAGTATAACACCGGTAGATATTTTATATCATTAAAATAGTACAAAATCAATTCTCTATATTATGTATTGATCTTATTCTCTTTATAAGACTGCACCTTAATGAGAAAGCCTATTGAACTAAAAAAATGCCTCCCTTATTGCTTTCGTATAGAAGAATTATTACATTTTCCTTTGCCACAGGCTCTCCTCCTTTGGAACGAGGTCCTTATCATTCAGACATAGAACTGTACAATTTTCTCTAATTATACGGAGTTACTTTTAAAATTTATTGTATTGCAGCTAAATCATTATTTAATTCGAATTACGTTCTATTCTTGAAAGAATTACATTACGTCTTAATTCATTAAACAATGCATGACACCCTAACTCATAAAAACAACAAATGACATCTTAGTTCATAGAAGCAATGCATTATGTCATAATTCATAAAGCAATATATGACATATTATGTTACAAAAACAATATATACAATCTTATATTATAAAATCAATAGATTACATCTTATATTATAAAAGCAATATATTATATCTTAAATCATAAAATAAATATGCATTCAAAGCCAATATTCTTGGTGAGATACCATAAGAGAGAGTTTTAACATGTCAATAATTACAAACTTTCCTAAACAAACACATTATTACTCTATTCAACACGTTTACATAAAAGCAAAATACGTCATCTTAATTCGTAAATTAAAACCTATTTCCTTAGCCCATTCAAATTACATATTAATATAGGACATCTCAAGGAGGGAAGGAAATAAACCTTTATCCGGTAGAATAGTTTCGTAATAAAGTCTAGACAAGATTTAAAAAACAACATTTCGGAACTCGATTGTTTTAATTGTTATAAACAATAAAAAAAATTATATTTTGTTTATATTAAACAAAAAGTTAAAAAACTATAAGAAACAAAATTTCATTTTGAAAATGTTGTAAATGATTTAAAATGTTTTCTCTTGTCGTTTGTTTGAATAAAAAAGATTATTTATTGAAAAGTTTAAAAAGTCTACAGTAGGGGCTGAGGTGAGGGGTGGGGGTTCTAGAGTTGTCAAACAAATGTTAAAAAATTGAAAATGTGTAAAATCGAAATATAAGACTTTGTTTCCTTCATAAAGTTTTCGAGAAATATGATATTTTTCTACATTTTCCGCAAAAATCCTTAAAACGCAAAAATGTAAGGCTGAAACCGAATATAAAATCGTTTCTTAAAAGCCATATATGTGCAGATATTTTGTCTCGTGATTTTTTAGTCCCTTTTCTCAAATATTATGGATTTAAGCTTGCTGAAAATGTTGAATCCCTCAGGGATTCAATAATAATGAAAGCGGGTTTGGCAATCTCTAGGAATCCTAGCTGGGGTCTATACGTTTTCGTCTACTATTGAGTTATGGGTTAGATCTCTCTTTTTCACCTGTCATACTAGGTTTATTTTAACAAACTTAGGTGACTCTTGTTCTTTTTCGACCCTGTATTATTCAAATGCTTGGAATTTTTTTTTATGTTATTTTCTTCCATTTTTAAAAGCCATGATCGACAAGATTTTTACCCTTAAAAAATTAAAAACTATAAAAATGTTGAAAAATGTGTAATATAATTTCACATATCCATAAAAATTATGTACATATCGAATAAATTACATTAAATAAAAGTGCGAGAATTGTTACATCTCGGAATAAAATTCTTTGTGAGTTAAAACTTTTTTCTTTTAATTCAAAAATCTTGAAGGTAATAAAGAGTATATTTTCAAATAATAAATAAATGTAAGACTCGCCGTCCACACTATTCTGTTTTGGTCGTTTTTATTTTATTTTATTTTTTTAAACTACCAAACAGAATATTGTGGACGGTGAGTCTTACATTTATTTAATATATCAATATTCGGAATGGCGAATAATAAATCTTATAAAGTATATTTTTATTTTACAAGGATTCTTTCCGATTTCCCCAACGATTTTCAAACTTTTTAAAAGGGCTTGGAAAATACGCCCTCAAATTTTAAGCTTTATTTTTGCCATGCTATTTATAAAAACATATTTTTTACTCTTTTGTATTTAAACTATTTTATTGTTTATAACAATAATAAGCATTATATATTGGTCATAATTGCATCCTTATGTTATATGTCTGATGCTTTGGCTTCGCCCATCATAGTTCAGTGTCAAAACGGTTTGTAACATGTAACAACTTAGTTTTTGCAACGTCGTCTTGTATTATATTGTATAAATATAAAGTGGTTATTGTGGGAAAATATGTTTTCTTTCAATTAAGGAAGGATCAGAACATTCACTTTTTTTCTAGTTTTGTCTACGCTTTATTACGAACTTTGTGATTCCCCAAATTTTAGAAATGATAAAGCTGTCACGATTAAAAGAAAAATCCTATCATTTTTATATACGAAAATACTAGCAAATTTCAGAATAATACATTGGCGAACTAACCAATTATATATAGTTCATATTTTACCAAATTAAAAATAAATATTATTTACACTTACCATTAAGAATGTGGACTCTTATAATTGCTAGATTTGCATTAGTAGGATCACAAGTGTACAGTCCGGTGTCTGTGGGGGATGCTTTTTGTATCAACAATCTGCTGGTTGTGACTGTACCCTTAACAGTAACCAAGCTTATGCCGCCACGTGGAGAATCAAAATTGATAGTCTGAAAATAAAATGACTTATATAGGTATAATAACGAAAACTGCTTGGTGGTGTTCCTCGATAACTATTATTTCGAACATCGATAACTATTCATACAAAACTTCAAACTCATGCCGTTTACGTGAAGGAGATTTTATTTCGAGTCAGTTTATCACCTGTAATCATGAGCTCTTGCTTGTGAAGATGCCGTTTTTGTGATGTATTTGTATTTCAATAACAGGAGGAAAGAGGTATCGAGTACAGTACTATAATTTAATGACTGGCTACAGTTTAGCCGTATTTACAAATCTATCTCAAGACCAAAAGAAATTTAAATAATTTTATATTATGGACCCTGAAAGTTTCCATATTGCAACTCATGGGTATTTCCCGGAAAAACCGTGATTTTTTACTTGCGTCTTCGCCTACGATGGTCAAACCAATCACGTCAGTATCATGGTAGTCTTTCAGTTTATAATTCCATAAAAAAGTGTATTTTACAACATTATTGATGAAAAAAATAAGAATCTAAAACCTATACTGTTTTAAGCATTAATTGTGCCTATACACATCTTGTCACGAAGATAGGCAGATCGAGTTATAGATATTGTTATCGTATTAGAATAAATCTGTTTAACCTCTACAACACAATTTAAATTCGCACTATCAATACCTATATTATAAGATGGTTATCGTGTATCGCTTACGAAATTGAAACATGTTTCGTACCGATCAAGTGTGCATTTAACCTCATACAGTCGTAAATTGTAAGGCATATGTGATGCTTTAAAATCATGGTTACCGGTCTGAGAGCAACCTCGATTGGTAATTTTGATTTGAATACACCAAAGTGTAGCAAGGACTTTAGTAATAATCTCCTTGCTGCCGAGTTGTGTTTGTGTAGTGTTCTTTCCCAGCTGATGAGAGGAAATCCTAGGTCACAGTCAGTAGAGTGTGGTGTGGGGAACTGCTCGACTGAGTTCTCTAAATTTATTCAGTTCATAAATTTAGTGCGATATTTCTAAATTATTTTATCAGGCTAGGTGTCTGGTGATGCCGCTGAAACTCTCTTGATGGCCTAAATATTGTGTCGCACTGCGGAAAATATATGTATTTAATGGGCGAGTTACAAACTAAGGTTTACGAGCACCCTTTAAGTTAGAATTGTGTGCAGCCACTTTTCATAATTTATTTTATGTCCTCTAAATCAATTTATTATATTAAACTTATTAAAGCAGGTTACCTAAAATTATTGTTGTAAGGGAGATAGTAATGCAAACCTCCAAAGGAATGGGAGAGCATATTTTCAGTCGTTACTCGTATCTTGGGTTTGCCCAATCTCGGTGTTATATTACTTATTTTCGACCACAAGCTACAATAAAGTGTTGAAATTAGTAACTATAAAAACAAATAAAATTTTATAATAACAAATAACTACTTTGCTTAATTCAAAAAAACGCAAATATCGAAATAACATTTTTTTCACAATAACTTCGTTGTTTATGATCGTAGAAAGGTGTTGTAAGTACTATTACATGCATAATTGATATCTGCAAAATCGTATCTGATTTATTGCGTTATAAGACACGAGCAAAAAACTATTTAAACGACCACCATTTTACGATTTTATATTCGATTTTTCTGAATTTCAATAAGATTCTACATGAGTATCGGAAAAAAGAATGTGAATTGACGAGATTAATTGATCCAAGGTAAACTATTTTAGTATTATGTAATTTTTTATAAACATATTCTTCTAATATTTAAAATTCTTTGTTATACTGTAAAATTCGTTTATAAATAAAGCCTCTGATTTTTTGAAATTTTTTACAGCAGTGTTTTAATCTGTTCATAAAAATAACAATAAACAACTGGGATACAAGTTGCAATATTTATACGAATTTTTAAACAGAGGAAAATATTCTCGCGGTAACGGTTAGTTACATACGGAACTTATGACTTATATTTAAGCAATGGGGCTATTAATTTGTTTTTTAAGTAACTAGCCTGGTATTTAATAAAATCTACTGCTAAATAGTTCCGATGATTCTCAATGCATTTAAAATTTGTCATTATATTTTATAATGCTTGGTAACAATAATTTGAAAGCCTTGGTAAATCAAGTTATTGCTGAGGTAGAAAGGAATGTTAAAGATGGCTATTAATATATTTGTTTAAAATTGCACCTGAAATTCAGAGTATCGCACAGTTGGATAGCATAGTTTTAGGTTTGCCTTGAACACAGTTAATTTACTTTCGACTGATGGGTTTGATTTAAATCAAAATAGCCAGAATATTTGATTATATTCAAGATCAAACTGCCTTAGTGTTGTTCTTACTTATTTTTCGTACACAGTATACGAAGTATTAGATTATTTTATTCATTTTTTATAGGCTCAGGAAATGAAAAAAGTGTTTTCCACAGGCCGTCTGCCAATACTCGGTGTCGTCGTTATCGTCTGTACGTAAACACGATATTGGGCACAAATTGAAAATTAAAAAAATGACATTTTAGTGTGCTCATTAGAACATTAATTTAGAAAAATTGAATTAAAAATAACAAAATGACGGCCATTTTATATCTCGTATTTTATTCATACTAAAACACTAAATTACATAACAAAAAAGTAGATTTCAATTCTACATTTATGGTAACAACCACCTCAATAAGATTAAAAATAACCAAGTTATTGTCGATAATGTAATTTTGAATCGTGACCTCTCAACAACATGTGATATGTGTATAGTGTCGAGATCAGGCAGGACCGAGCCACGGACACGAGGGTTTCAAATATGTAAAACTTCTAGGTCCGCTAGGATTGAGATACTTACACCAGCGAAGTTAGTGGGTAGTTTATAATATATACATATTTGCGAGGCTTGTTGGGACCCATCCTACGTAAAGACAATAATATAGAGATATGTACAATTACGTGGTTCTGAAAACATTTGTAACAACTGTTTAAAACAAATAATAATTTACCCTACTGGAAAAGATCCCATGATATATCAATACAATTTAATATTTCCCACAAGGCCTCAGAAACTTCTTCTTTTTTATTATATTTTTTTCATTGCACTTTGTGTATTATATTACATTGTATGATATGTATGTATTATATTGTATGATGGGATTGAGTATCACAATGGTAGCCGTCAACTTGTTTTTGATTATAAACGTACCAGAATATCTATATTCAAATTTCTCCCAGTACCCCAACATTTTTATACAATAAATCCATAGAAGTTTCAGGATTGCTTTGTTTATAAACAAATTTACTTTCTGTTGATAGATTTGATTTATATCCAAGAAGCCACTATGTTTGATTATTTTTATAGGGTGCTTTTGTTTTGTGCTTACTTTATTTTCCAAGGTAATCGTCACACAAGATGCATTCCTAAGTATTTGTTTTATCATCTGAACGTTTAGCTTTACTAGAGGATTAATATTTCTTTAAAATAACAATGAAATATTCGTCAACACTCGTTTTGACACATTACAAAACCTATTCTACACTATATACATTAAAATAAAATATACATTATTATTTTAGAAACAACAAAATTGGACAAAATGGGTCGGAAAACGTTTATTTAATGTATTTCCGTCTGATTACTCCAAACCAAAAAACAATTTATTTTAAAATTTTTGTAATTAGGGCATATTATATTTCAGGTGCAAAAAAAGTTTTCTTTTACAACCTTCTTTAATTTAAGGTAAAATATTATTTCAAATCAGGTCATTTTTTGATCAAAATTTTCCTCTAATAGCCATAAATTCTGCATTGCGTGTTAGTAAATAAGGCCTGCCAAATGGCATTGTAAAATATTACCTTTGTGTTGTGGCTCCATAAAACCTGGGGGGGAGGTTCCGGGGCGTATCTTATTGAACAAGTTAGGTTGATCGTACTGCCTTGGTTTATGAACATTTCCGGACCTCCAAGGATTTCCGTTATTGGTTCTGAAAAACAAACAAAAATAATCGTTTCAAGTTTAATCTAATAATACGTTATCTTTCATAGGACTCGAATCTCTTGTATGTTTGTAAATCCTTACTCAACTAGTGTATATATAAAGGGTGATTCAAAATTGCAAGGCAATATTTCGGGAGCGATTCTAGAACTAAAAATTTTAATTAAAAAAAAAACGTTATATCTTACGAAGTAGATAAGTTTTTGAGGGAATATTTTTTTGCATACGTGTTATTTACGTAACGTTTTACCATTACACAAAGAACTAAGACTTTATTTGGTGCATGTTCAAAATGGAAGATGTTTAAATATTTAATTTTTAATTTCTCAAAAATCATTAACATTAAAAAATGTGTGTGCGCGCGCGCGCGTGTGTGTGTGTGTGTGTGTGTGTGTGTGTGTGTGTGTGTGTGTGAGAGTGTGTGGGGGGTGTGTGTGAGTAGGCCAAAATATCTACAAAAACATAATTTCTCAGTTTTTTCCACAAACAAACATATTTTGAATTTATGATAATTCCTAATCATAATTATATTATAATTAATGTATTTACCCCAGAAATGTACAAGAAGCGAAAATTTTCCCTTAATAGTTTCAAAATGGCAACTTGTGTTTTAATGCTAATTTAAATATTTTATAAATTTATTCCCATAATTTAGCTGATTTATTTTTTATTTATATTATTTATTTTTAATTTATATCTATTACATTTTTTAAAAATTTAGTTTGAATATGCGATTTTACAAAGGGGAGGGAATTTTGTTGTTAATTTTAATTGCTATGAAAATAAATGTCTACATTTTGGAGATGGATACAAATGAACCATTATAATAATTTCATAAAATTTTGGTTCAGGCTGTTTTAGAAAATTAACAATATTTGTCGATAATTTGGATTATCTTTGATCTATATAATATTTTTTAAATATGTTGTTTTTTGTTAAAATGGCAAAATCTTTTATCTCTTGTATATATTTTATAATGTTAATGATTTCCGAAATAATCGACATACAACTTTAAAGTTTTGCTATTTTGTTACAAAATATAGTCTTCATATTCTGGTATACTGGTAAAATATTACATTATAATGTGAATGACAAATCTTCACTAAATATCTTATCTAATTCCAAAGATTCGATTTAGTCTACAGACAGAAAACAAAGCGTTTCCGGACCTAGGTTTACGTAAATACTTTTAGTTATAATTCAAGAATCATCAACAAGAAATATTTTGGTTAATTGTAAATCAACCTGGATATGCAGATCTCTAATCTTCATAAAATGAACTAAACAAAATGATCTCTTTAAAGGTTTGTTAAAATTCGTGACTAGAATTGGTATTACTCATTCATTTTTTTCTAAATTTAAGATTAATAGTTGTTTTTTATCATTTGATAGTGAGTGGGGTGACACACCCGTGGGAGTATAGCTGGATTACACCTTTCTTTATGTAGTCTTATATTAGAAAACCTCTCTTTCATCTTTCCTATCAGATCTCTCCTCTCGTCTGAACTCTTGTTATTTTCCAACCATGACACTATTAGGGTATTAGAGAGCTAAAGGGTTTTTATTCTATACACTTTTCTTCTTGTTTTTTAAAAAAATTTTATTTTATTTTTTAATTATTTATTTATTTATTTATATATATAAGGTGAGGTTTTATTGTAATGGTCGTTTCATTATGAACGAAATCATTACTGTAAAAAAAACTTCCTATTACTCTAAGAACAATTGTAATTAAAAGTAACCTCAAACTAGAATGTAAACAGAACCTACTATCTAAGTGCAACAATCAGTAATGTAATTAGTTGACCCAAGAATTAACCTTATGATTAATTTCACCCATGTCATAATAAATAAACAAAATTATAATTTCATCCATTAATAAACATTTTATGTCGAAGATAAACAACTAATTTCTGCCTCCGACATACTCACCGACAACTGTTAGATGAATAGGATGTCCTACAGGTGGAGTTGTGCTTATTTGACATTCATATATCCCTGAATCCTTCCTCTGAGGATATCGTATCCTTAAAGTCCAGTCCTCAGTATGAGGTGAATGAATGGCTTCAAATCTCTGATCACTTGTGTAAGTGTATCTTCCTACAGTCAAGAGGTGGATATCTCGATGTCTCACCCAGGATACCTTATTTTTAAATAAATTAAGTTTTAAAAAATCTGTATTATATATTTCAACAATTATTATCTCACTGTAAAACACAAAATATTAATTACAAGTATATTATTGATATATTTTAGTTCCCTAAACATACATTTGATAATATTTTGTATGTAATTATTTACGCCATATAGGAGTAAAGTCAAATACTATATTTCTATCTCAATTTGTGGCCGCTATCGCAATTACTCACAGAAAACAACGACAACGGACAGACAGCATGCCCAAAAATTACTTTTTCTGATTCCTCTTTATTTGTACATTTTATAAACTTCTTATTTGAGGGTAAAAAAATCGATAGTGATGATTTGAGTAGACATAAATAGAACATAAAACACACCATACAGATATTTGCATGCCTTCAAATTACTTTCCTCACAATAATGTGGAAGTATAATTGAACTATTTAATGTGTCATTTCGCCTTACAGTTCTGTTCCCAAGATTTTTGACTCTGCAGTTGAGATAAGCTGTTTTCCCAACAAGTCCAGTTAAATTATTTGGTACTGATGTGTCAAAAGATGGGCCTGTACCCGGAGTTGGTAAGTCTTGAAGAAAATCAGTCCTGAACCTCCGGGAACCTGTAGCTGTTTAAAATAAAATATACATTGTAAATTACAAATATAAGTATACAATATGCTATACATATACAAGTATAAAATAGGCCTATATAAATATACTTTGAATAAATTTTGTATAAATATTAAAATAATCCGTGAACTTAATTTCTCACAAATAATATATTTAATTACTCAACGCCTTACAGCGATAATGTTGCAATCTTCAGTTATGCATGAGGTACAATAATTTAACTATAAAATAATACAGTTAGGCTTCTATGTAAATGAAGATGGCGACATTGTAGTTGAAACACGTTTGAGTTAATAAATGTATTATATGTGAGATATTTTATTAAGATTTTGTTTCAATTTTAAAACATCTCTCAGGTCAAGCTGAATATTTATTTATTTTATAAAAAATTTCCTTGAGTTTATTTTATCTATGGTAAATTCACACAACATTATATATGAAAAAGTTTTAGTAAAGTAAAGCTCTTACTTTACAGAATTGTTATCATAACATTTATACCATTAGAAATTATGTTTTGAAATAAATATTAAATCAAAATCAGAAAAGCACAAAATGACTAATATTGAACGATTTAAATGGGTAGTAAAGGTGAGCTGTGGTTTACCATACTTGAGTCTTAAACGTGACTTTATGTTTTATTAAAATCAAGATATTACTAACGGCTGTAAAGGTTCATTTTTATTTTCCCCTAAATTATTAATGAAAATAAAAATGTATTTACTTCCCTTTTGAACACGAATTTGGGCCTTTGCATGTTACTCAAATCGAATATAATTAATAGATTTTGAGAAATTACATATTTTATAACAGCTGTGTAAAATAGCTGTGAAACAGCTAAACGTTTGAAAAGAGTAAAGTTAGATTGCCACAGGAGACGAGGATGTTGAAGTTATTATCGATTTGTAGAGAATAACAGTATTTGAAACATTATTAATAACAACAACAGATAAAATAAAATTTGTAAACCGGATAAGTGTGCTGAGTTAAAAAAATATATTAAAAATATTGTAAAGGAAAGATGAAAAAGAAAAAAATACAGGAAACTTATACTATTGAAAAGAAATTTTTTTTTAAATCATAAAAGCACAAATTTATTTATGCCAAATTATGTAGACTGTACCGAAAACATCAAAGCCGAGGCGAGTACTTCTAGTTTTGCTGTCGTCTAAACCTATAAATATTGACTTGAAATGTGATAAACTTGGAGATGTCATAAAATGACAACAAACATACACGTTAAGACATTTTACACTTCCTCTAATAACATAAAGACTAATTCAAGTCTTTAAAGATTGCAGCTTGGACTCTGTACCAATTTTATCGATTTCGAAGAAGAAGTAGGAAGAAAAGTCAAACTGGTGCTGTACCAGTTTGAGACTAGTAGTAATGTATGGAAGGAAGGATTGTGTCCTCAACACAACCAATGAGAAGAGATTGAAGACTTGGGAACGATAAATTTTAAGAAAGATTAATGGACCAAAACAAGATGCAATGTATAATGGATGAAGACGAATAATTAGGTCGTGGAAATGCATGATAACCGGACAATTGTCTCATGCATTATGAATTTTCTGACGGATAGGGAAAAGTAGGGGATCCAGGTGGATTCAAGACGGAAAACTGGGTAGGGTGTAGAGAAGAATGAAGGGGTGACTTCGTAAAAAGTGGATGGAAAACGATTTGTCGATGATGTGTATGAACAAATGGAGGAGGATTACAGAGTATGTGAGTGACGATGAACAGGGAGGACCAGATTCTTCATGAACAGTAGATCCGAGGATTAAGTAAGCCATTTCTTGATTTTTTTCAATCACTAATTTTAAAATTGGAATGATTCTTACGTACTTATAAAATTCTCCGCAGTCAATCAGAGTAGTTTATTTATTTTTTTACATATAATGAAGGTTAATATAATTAGATATATTACCTTCTTTCTGTCTGTCGTGTGACTTCGTTGTCGTTTTAACTTTCTTTTACAACGCGTTTCGGGACCGTTATCCCATTTTGAGTGTCGATCAAGTAGAAATAAAGAAGTAATATATCAAATTATATTAACCTACATTATATCTTTCTAAACAATATGTAAGTCATTTGGATACCAAGAGACATAAAACTTAGAATAATTAATTTTTATATAAAATAATCTACCTTACCAAAATTTGAGATGAAAAGCAGAAAATGAAGAAGATATGTTGCCATTTGTTTTCTGGCATTCATTGGATCATATCGTATGGTTTATTGATCTGACAACGTTTTCTTACATTTTTGTAAGTTATTAATAACTGTTGATTTCATTTTCATCTTTATATGTTACACAGAATTCATCTTTGTTTGTTGATAATTCATAAATAATATTTTCCAGTTAGTTATTCACAAGAAGCAATTAATTTTCGTCTATCCATAAGGACAGGCAGATTTTATATTGATGTTGCCATTTTATATCAGTACTTAAACACGTTGTCATGATTATGCCCAAATTGGTTTACTTCTGTATTTAGTGCTGACATCATGGAGTTTTATTTCTTCTTTTTTAAAATTACATTTTTCTCAATTTTCTTCGATAAGCAGTAGAATGGTGCACATTAGAGTCATCAACATAAAATCTAAAACAAGAAGAAAAAAAATTAGTGACTAAATTTAACAGTAAGAGAAATATAATAATTTATTGTAAAATAATTTGTGATAAAACCAATCACCCCCTCGAACAAAATCAATAAACTTCAAAATTAAAAATAGAAATGTTGCCAAATCAATTTTCAAAAGCATATTTTATCTGACCAAAAACAAAACTTATTGGTATGCATATCAACAAAAATACATGTTAGAAACTATAGGTTAAAAATTTCTCCTCAGAGGTGCACTATAGTAAGTGGGGCTTGACAATCCCGTGATATCCTAGCTGAACGTCATCTTGGGTTAGTCCAACTCTTGTTTTCTTCCCGTGTTTATTTATTCCCTTTTTATATAAGGTGATGATGACTGAGAGGTTTTTAACTTTTAAAAAACATCAAAAGAGTTAAAACAAAAAATGGGTAATGTAAGACTTTTGGTCTTGCGCCTTTACCTTTTAAGAATTTATGAATGTTGGGGGTCCACCAGATTCGATTTCGCTAATCAATACAGCTTAGCTACAATAAGATTTATATGACTCTGTGTTTTAAATAAGTGCAGAGACGAAATTAACTTGTGTATTATTATTATTTCGTTTAAATAAATTCATAATTTGTTTTAATTTACTAATATTTCAAGACTTATTTATTGCTAAGTTTTATTAACCTTAAACATAAATACTTATGTAACTTACTATAATTTATTAAATTGATTATTATTTAAAATATTCAAATTTGCGCTAGAGAGAACGGTGTCATGTTTTCTATATAGCTCACGCAACATTTAATTATACAAAATATCCATTTTATTTTAAAGAGTTTTGTTACGATCTAATATAGGCTACAATTGCTTACTTTCTCGACATATTACTTAAAGCTATGCAGTTTTAATTTCGATATGATATTTATATAAATTAAGACTTACTTTTAGATTTTTCTAACTCCTTTAAAATTTCTGGAAGGTATCGTAATATCATTATTTCTTCTAATTTATACCAAAGGAGTTTCGAATTTTGTAAATCTAGCGTTAGTTACAAATAGTTGATTTAAAGGTTATTTCAGTTATTGTGATTCCTGTTTTGTTGTAATAACTTTAATTTGATTTTAAGCTTGTTTTTATTTTAGTTTTAGTATTAATTAAGTGATTTAAGTTATGAATATTCCCTTACATGAATATTTTAAATTACTGACTACTCACATAACTAGCTGTGTTCCTTTCGTAGCACTTTTAAGTTTCACTTGATACACACTTCTCACTTTTCTTTATTGGTAATTATTATCGATTTAATTTCTGAATCACTGACACTTAATACTTCCTTTTTAAGACTTATTTTACCTTTGAAATACACTATTTAATTTGATTTATGAACTTGTTTAAATTTTGAATCTTAACACATTTTTGTTTGGATTACACGCGTTTTAAAGCGTCCTCCCACTTTATTTTTACGCGGTTAATCATTATAATTATCTTTGAGTTTCCTTTAGATTTCACAGGTTGATATTCGCGGGTTTTTTTCTGATTGTCTTTCCGTTCACAGAGGCCAGTTCTCAAGGTTATCTGTATAGTTTGCTAATTCTCTTGCAAATTTCAAGTTGAATAACCCTAGTGACTTACACGTGTGGTTATTGTAATTTAAACTGTTCTGTATCTCTGTAATTTACTTTACATTATTGTTACATAACTTTATTTTAATTTACAAATATTTCCTTAAACATCAATACTTATATAACTTACTAGAATTTACTGAATTGAATATTAATAAAAATATTCAGATTTGTGCTAGAGAGAACAGTGCCATGTTCTCTATACAGCCCACTCAACATTTAATTATACAAAACACCCACTAGTTTTTAATAGTTTTGTTACAATCTAATATTCAATTGCTTACTTACTCTAACATAATGAAGTATTTTCATATTCTTAGAGCTATGGAATTTCAATTTCTATATGTTTACATACATTTTAACTCATTTTTGATTTTTCTAACTCCTTTAAAATTGCTTGGAAGGTATCTTAACATCTTTATTTCAGCTAATTTATCACAAAGGAATTTTGAATTTTTAACGCCTAGAATATTTCAGTAATTGTGAATCTGATTTGTTCTATTGACTATAGACTGATTTTAATTTTACTTTTAATTAATTGATTTTTACTATGAGATGTTACATGAATGTTTAAATTACTAACTACTCACATAATTAGCTGTGTTTCCCTTCGTATCATTTTTAAGTTTCACTTGTCCACACACTTTTCACCTTTCTTTATCGATAATTATTATGGATTTATTTTATTTTTTTAATTTTCACTTAATACTTATTTAACACTTGACTTTGAAATAACTATTGATTTTTGTTTGCTTCGTAATACACTAATTATTCTTTTATAGGAATGTTTAATTTTATTGAATCGTCACCCATGTGATTTTTGTCTTTTCTTTTCATGTTCCAAGCTTTTTTATTACCTTTTATTGGTTTGATTATTGTTGAAGGACTGAGAACGAGTTTTCAAGGGCCCCACTTTATTTTCACACAGTTAATCATTTCAAATTACATTTGTATTTCCTCTGGATTTCATAGGGTAATATTCGCGGGTTTTTTTCTGATTCGGCGTTGCTTTTATGCAAACGTGTATTTTACAGTGGAAACTATTTAAGTTCACAGAAGCCAGTTCTCATGGTTTTCTGTATAGTTTGCTAATTTCTTTGTGAACTTCAGATTGAATAACCGTAGTTTTTTACAAGTATTGCAATTTGAAACTGTTCTGCATTGCTGTAACTTAGTTTGTATTAATAGTTAATTTTATTTCTCTATTATAATGGATATACGTTATATATAAGATCTTTCGACCAATTTTTATAATTCTACGATTCTTGAGGCATTAAAAAAAAGTTAATTGAAACTGATGTAAGTTATGTTTAATTTCCGTATTTATCTAATTACTCACTAATCATTATTTCACATTGGTTTGGGTTTGGTTATAAATATTCAAATTACACATAAATGTTTGCCATGTATATTCTCTCTTTTAAAGCTATACCCATTGTTCATTTTCTCTTTTCGAATAATACAGTTTTATCACTCGAACTTTTGGGAAGACACATAACTACATTTTCACAAAACTTATTCAAGCAAAATTTAAGGAAAACAAAAAGTATTGATTTTATGCCAGGAATTATAATATTTTGAACAATTAAAAAAAGTTTTAAATAAAATATAACCCCAAAATATGCCCAAATACTAAAATTGATTAATGACCATACAACTGAAAACAAAATCTTTTCATTTTCTTAATTCAAGAAGTTTAAAAATGGATCTTTAAAATAAAAACCCAATATCTATTGATTTACTCATCACGTAACTTCATCTATAAGAAAAAGTAAAACAGCACACATCTGCCCTTACCCGTTCCTGAACTGGAGTGGTGTACAGGATTTAAAACAAAGGTTGAAAAAGGGGCTGGTATTAAAAGATGCAGACCTGAGCAAGAATATGTCTTGGATGTGAGAGTATACTCAACTGTACTTCATTCTTAAATTACAGCAATAAAATTTGAAATAAAAATGTCGGAGAAAAGTGACATTTTTTTTTAAAAAACGGCAAAAGTGTTTCTATACAGTCAGTCAGATCGCTTTCAAAGCTCTGGACGGTAACGACTACAGGTCTGAGCGTGTTTCAAAATATACGCTTATTCAATATTACCATTGAGTATTGGGATTCATTGACCCAATATTTCGCTTCTCTGGGTTCCAATGAAAGTGCGGACGTACTGCTAAATTTTAATATCAAGAGCGAAACTCATAAGACGTAATTCGTTCTGCTACATATTCAAGAAGCTGGAAATATAGTTGTTATCAGCACTTAAGGTGAGAAAGAACAAGAGAAATGATTAAGGATATCTCTGGCTAACGGTGACTAAAATCCCACTTTGTTTCTCATTGACCTTCTATCGTTTAATAAGGTAATATGGTTCGTAATTCCCACCTGAGAAAACATATGCACATTATTGTATATTCATTGGGGAGAAATGTGTTATGAATGATACCTAATCTCGGGGGGGGGGATGCCTTGATCGGTAAAGGACTGTGACCTTAGAATCTTTGAAAAAATAACAAGACGATCTTGTCAGGGAGATTGTGAATTTCGTGGAACCTTCAGCGTCTAAATTTGAAATATATAGAAGAAATAACCATCTATTTCTGTTTGATAGGTCAATAAGCGCATCTGGATAACATATAATAAACGTATCTATAGAAAAAGGAGGAATTGAAGATATTTCTAGCATTTAATGTCAGAGTAAAATGATAGTACAGTATGTCCAAAATTTTACTTATTAAGTTATATAATTAGTATGTAAAGAAAGATTTGTATAAAAAAATATATCAATGATTCTCTATTTATTAGCAATAAGAGTGGTAATATTGTGAGCACTTAATAGGGTAGCATCACAGTCAATTTTAATCTCATCGAAACGAGTAAAATATTGTAAGGAAATTTATGAAATTTAAGTCATTTAGAATAATATCTTAGCAAAATTCATACTTTAAGAAATAGTTGTTTAACCCTGTCACAATTCCTTTTAAAAAAGCGTCTCTCGAGCATTATCGATTATTTAATAATTGTTCAAAAATATTGCACAAATTTTCCCTCTCACATATCCACAAAAACAATTCATAATAAGCAAAACGGAACATGAAAATTGCAGTTTTTTAAAAAATATTTAAACAATACCTGAAAACTGCTTTACTTGTTTCATAAACAGGTCTACAACAATATATAAAAATGAAGCATTTTAATACAACCTCATTTTATGTTTGTTATTGATAACTCACGAAACGGCATTTTTGAGACATATTTTCCAAATACGCTTTTTTGTGTCATCAGAGGCTGCAGTTGGTCAAAATTTGATGGAATAAGTTAGACCCGATTTCGATAAAATAATAATTTTGTGTTTTAATTCTTATGGCAGATAACCCAGAATTTTTAGTTATACAAAAATGGAAAATTATTTATTCTCGGGATATACTAGTTAAAATATGCTCACATAGTAAATTGTATTATAATCTGGCCACACGTTTAGGCTGTAGATGATTCCACCACAGATGAGGTCAGACATGATTCTAAGATCCACTTTCTATAGAGTTATGAAACATCAAAACGTATACATAGGCAAAAAACTCAATATTGAATTTTAATTAACTCATACTACGCGAGTGTGGAAAAGTAACCAGGAAGCAACTTTCCATAGTTATTTATTAAACATTTTGATTTATTTTGAGTAGAGATATTTTTAGTCTACTATGAACAACTTACTATGTAACAAACATACGAGTATATGTAGTACCAATACAGTCTAAATTAACCTGAAACACAAAGTAGACGCAGCTTTCAAACTGCTACTTCATTCTCAACACAACTCGAGTACTATCTAGGGAATTGTTTTATCCTATTTTATTCTGCTTGTCTGATAACGTTATGGTTTATTTCGTAAATAAATATACTTCACCTAGTCTTAATCAGTGATCTGTAAATTTGTTGTTTTGATAGAGTTCGTATTAAAAAGGAATTAAATTTAAAATAAAAGTATCAATTAACCACATATTACTGCTTTTCAGAAATTTTATTTATAGCCTACATTGCTCTAAAATAATTTAACTGTCTAATATTAGAATTAGAATGTCTGAATTCCTAATGAAGTGAGCAAAATAGCAAGTAAACAAATTTTATATATCAGGCATATGAGACAAAAACGAAGATTACCTTACACTTCCGTCATAAAAAGTTTAATGTAATTTAAATATAATTTACGATGAGGTTTCTTTTAAAGGACAAGCAAAGCAAACATAAATCTTATTTATTTAAATCTATTTATATTTTCTCAAAGATTTCTTCTACGGTTCACTTTTACTTTTAGATAAACAACAACCGATCCGACATTTTTGTAACGGTTAGATTTGATTTTTTCGGTAGTATGAGTGAGTGAGAGAGTTTGTGCAATATTTTTGAACAGATTTTTATTAAACATTCAAATGTATAGTTTAAAAGTTAAGTGTATTCCTATAATTGCTACTTCAACAAGTTCAAATAATTATAGGGTTAGATTTGTAAAACGAATTTGTGTTTTTTAAAAATTATATCTTGTACAAATAACAGCAATTTCGTCCAACTCTATAAAGAACTCTTCAGTAAAGATCTTTTTAACGCAAGGTCAAACTTTCTTAAGCCGAAGTATTAATAATTTGCGTTATTTTGGCATGTAGCTGTACAATATTTGTGTTGTAAATTAATGCACGGCGCTGTGTTTGCAATTTGAATACAAGTTAGTCTTAAAATTGCCTTCAGCCTAGTCGTTAGGAGCTTTATCTTTCTTTCTAAGAAGCTGCAAGAATTCCTGAGATATTATTTCTTTACATGAAAGGCTTTATTCATGTTCATATGAAATAGCATTGAAGTTCATACAATGAATTCCAGTACTTCCAAATTTGAGAAACTCTCGAATGAGTTTTAAAATAACTCTGATTAAAGTTGAAATAAATTAAAGCTGATCTGAAAATTTAATAACTACTTACTCGTACTTTTTACTAAAATGAAATTAACTTCATCCAGAATTTTATTTTAATTTTTTTTACTAGGTATACAAATTAGTTTAAATTGAAAACTTGCTTTTACTTCTTGTTAGAAATAAATTTACAATAAACAATTTATGTAATGATCGATGCCAAAACATTGCAGAATCTTTCCCGGGAAGTCAAATTCAAAAAATCGAATTAACTAACCATAGCTAACTATCACCAAAAATGTAATTTAGGTAATTGTCAGTTAAAATATGAAATATAAATTAAAGACGCTTTATTAGAAAACATAGTTATATTTAAATAAGATTTTATAAGTGATTTCCTTGCGCCATAAACTCATCCTCAGAGTAAATTTATTTAGATTAAAATCATGCATTTAAGATCGTGCTGAAAGTTTAATTTTGTTTTTTGTAACCGAGAACCATATCTCTTTATAAAAGTTAAAAAAATAGATTAGAGGATATCATAAACAATTCAGAGGAAAAATTATCGTATGTCAAAATATGAGACTTTTCAAATAAGAATATTAAGAAATGTATTAATTATATGAATAATAAACCTAAACAAATTCTCTCAAATTTCTCAAATGTATTTCAATTACAATGCCGCCAACTCTTGTGATTTTTGAACTAAACGATTATATTATTACTAAATAGTTAAAGTGCTGTCTTACATAATTATAGTTTCATTTTGGGGCGTAGCTTATCTTTGAAGCATCCGATAAGATTGACAGTATCTATACATGAAATTAAGAGATATGAACATGAAATTCTTTAAAAATTATAATAAAAGTAATAATTGTAAAGTAAAAGACAATAAATAACAATTAAATGTAACAACGGAATGAAATTTGTATGTACATTTATAACATAAATAAATAAAGGTACAAGAATGACATATTTGATTAATAAAAATATATACCATAAATGGAAATATATTAGTAAAATAAATTATAATTAAATAATTAAAATAAAATTTCTGAGAATAATAATTATAATAAATACAAATGAATTACTTTCAGGTGTCAGATATGCTTATAATTAAATACAAAAATGCTTAATAATTCTTAACAATTAACATTAAAAGTATAAAGTTTACACTAATGAAGTAGGAACAATATTCAATTCAAGGTTGAACATAAACATATAAGTTGTTTATAGAAAACAAGACTTATACACTTGAACAAAATAATAACTGTATACACAGTATTAATAAATTGACCCTAATCGATTAGCAATGATTATGACATAAAAAATTATAATAATTCATATATATCTACAATATATAAAATATATTAGAACAAATCGCAACTTTTGTATGCATATATAAACCGTGTTAAATACAAAAAAAGCTATATATACTCAAGAGAGGCTTTAGTCAAATAGCTTTCATAATTTTTTCCAAATTTTTGAAAACTTTTCTGGTTAATTTTCGTCGTTAATGTTTTAGCCAATTTTAAAGGGTTTTCCCTAAAATTTAGGAAAATATCTTTATGATATCCACTCCTTAAGTTTGATTTTTTAAACAATGAAATAAGACATTTTTCTGAAAAATAAAATTGAAAGTTAAAATATCTTATTTTTAGCGAAATTATCTAAAAACACTTTTTCAGGATTTGTTTCGTTATATCAATGAAACACATTAGAGCATTGCAATTTCGTTCCAATTTGTACTTTGTCTCGTCGTTATTACGTAGTGTATTTTTCGGTTAGATTTTTTTTTATTCACTCCATAGAGATTACCGAAGCTTTATCCTGAGCGAAAAATAATTCGTCTGGTAATGAATTATATTATAGTCAATGGAAATAATTATGTAACTATAATTGGTACAACATCAATAGAATTTTGATTTATATTTTATTTATGTTTTATATTCATTCCACCGAAGAAAAATTCGGAATCACTGGTAACTGTGCAATTATTTACGACATATTTATTTGTTGAATTTAAAATAAGTAGATAATTGAAAAGACATCTAGGTGTCTTAGTGGCAGAGGGGCTTAAGCCGACAAGCTGATCGAGGATTAATAGAGCAGATTATGGATTCAAATCCCACCTAAGACACAAGGTTTCTTCCGTGGGATTTGGTTCTTTCCAACATTTGGTAATGCGGTGGAAGCCCCACTACAAATAAACGGTGGTTCGTTTCAATGTAAGTTCGCTGGGTTGTTTAGAAAATAACAGCACAGAAAACATCTATTTTACTAATTTTGTTTGTATAAGTGTTAAGTAAAAGTCAAAAACAAAGTACAGAATCTTTGCACTATTAAGGACTCCCCATTATTGTTTAAGATAAATCATTTAAAAGATATAGTAACTCGAATTGAGTCAGTGTAACAGTATAGTTGTTACGCTAAAACTACTATAGGAGATTAAAAAAAAGCATTTAATTAAATACAACACGTATTTATATGTAATTTGAAATGGGAACTTTTAGACTTTAAAATATAAAATGGAGAAAAAACAATTAATATTAATTTTTATCATTTTTACTCAAAGTAATCCCCTTAATAGAAAGAAGTAGGTAATTAAATATTATACAAAGTGAATTGAATTTGCATTTATATTTTAATAATGTATATTATTAATCCTACTAAAGTCATTAAGAGACATTCTAAATCTCTAATAATTGTACAATTATTTATCTCGTATTTATATGTTGAATTTGAAAACAACTAGGTAATTCAATTTCCCTGAATATAATTTATTTTATTCCCACATTAAAATAAATTACTTTCATGTCGGGAGGGGGTTGCTTTTAACTAAAGGTAATTAATTTAAATTACCTGTTTAGTATAAATAAAACATAGACGAGGTAATTGTATACCTAACCTATCAATTTGTGGAATGGATATAAAAGCTTTTGAAATGGTTGGATTAATTACAATATAATTTAAATTACAAATCTATATTGATGAGGTTGATTAGTAATTGACAACTGTTTTAATTAGATTGTTAAATTAGTCGGCATGAACTGATAAGCAGACGCGATATAAAGATAATTATTATTGTTACTTTCCCATCTGTATGACAAATGTTTAATATTTTGTCATTCCCAAAGTTGGAAAAATAGTTTTTAGAATGATGTCTGTTACTTTGTCAGTTTGTGCAGTTAACTGCAACCCAAACATAGAGACAGATTTTAAGCAATTTCGGTATAAGGTATATTACCTTTCAACTTTTATTTTATAACACAAAAGTTTAGGTATCTGTCAATAAGAACAGAACGAAACCACAAATTATCATTCTCTTATGATTTTGATCGAACTTCGATAGAATGTACGGACCGGAGTTTATCAGTAAAAAACAACAAAACGTGTCTGATATGAAAAAAAAGTTAACTTTTTTTTAAATGAGCTGAACCGATGTGGAATATTTTTGTGTGTGTAATGTGAAGATTCATTACATAAACATGTATGTAAAAAATTAAATATAAATATATTGTTTAGGAATTATCGTCCAAAATATTTATCGAGTTTTTTACGAATGTATTCAAACGCTATGAGTCAAACAAATATTTTAGAAAATGATGTCGACCGTACATGCAATGTTCTACAGCTCAAAAGCGTAGATTTTCGTCAAATTTGGTATGTGAGCATATTTTACCCATAGCTTCGTACTTTTATATTGCAAAATTAGAGGGTAGCTGCCATAAGAAACAATTACGATATACTCAAAATTTACTAATATTACATTGTATGATTTGGCTGGATAATTTCCACGATTGCCCTCATTTACATGAAAATTTGTGGTACATTTTATCACTTCTTTCTATTTATATAACAAGATATATGAGATATTGTAATGTCAGTATGGAAATTAAATTATTACTATTATACAAATATAATTTTAATTGGTTCAATTAAGACCATTTGACGTATGGGAATTTTAAATCAATCATGGAAACAAAGTGAATTAAAATACACTTTTGTTGCAATTATTTTAATTAAATTTACTTTTAAATAATTAATTTGGTTATTACCAGGAACAAAGCTCTAAGGAAAACCAAGCCCGTAAATGTAGTTTTATTCAACCATTACCAAAAGGAACACGTCATTTAACCTCACTGTGTAATTAGGTAAACCCGGAACAACCCACTACGCTACAGTAAGGTATGTTTACTTGTATGCAACGATGTTAACCTCAATTACATTTCCCTAGATGTGTTTTTTTTCCCATAGAAAACCATTCATTAAAAATATTTCTTTACTTGGTTATACTATTACTTAAAATATCATTTGTCATTTGAAACGTAAACCATTGAAATATATATTATGACTAATGTAATATATTTATATTTTCTTAAAAAATACGTAATTAAATAATTATTTCAAGTGAAAAATATACGACCCAGACCGGGAATCGAACACAGGACTTTTGGCTTTACGCGTCAATGATCTACCAACTGAACTATCCTTGATGGCTTCCCAGCATAGGGCGTACATTTCTCACTTGAATTTGTTTTTGATGAAATTTTTGAGTATGACAGATAAATTACCTCGTTACAAACTACATTGAAACTAATCTATATACTCGGCTTGCGGCCTTTACTTATGTATTTAATTATATTAATTTATTGATTGTAAACGCTTATACATTATTTTACCATGCTTGGTAGAATAATGTATAAGCGTTTAAAATCTATAAATTTAATACGTAATGTAATAAGGGCCGTATTATCATTGTGTAGTACTAATGATCTATGGAAGAAATGCACTACGATCTCTACAGATCTGTTGTACCTCCTTCCCTACTTCTCCTGTATATAGTAACACCAATGCCTCTAGTACTGCACATTAAGGGGGTCCAGAGTAGGTATCTCTTCCACATTAATCGCGTAATGTCCCAGACGTCTAGCCTTTTTGTGCATGACTGCACCGCTTTCTGTGACCTTTCTGGCCAGTCATCCCCTCTATGTTGGGTGCTTCTTCTATCAGGATTACGATTCCTCATGAGTACCCTGCGTGACGTTCCTCTACTAGTTTATTTATCTCTCGTAGTCGAGAAAATCTCGACGAAGTTGAAGAGTCCCCATGTTAAAAGTTATCATATATGCAATGCTTCATTTAATCAGCAAGTTTAGTTGCAGTGACATCCCACACAAGCTTGTTATTTTTCATTTCTTACTCCATTTTTTCCCAACGGGCAACTAGTGAAAAGTTGCTCCATCAAACTAGATCTTTGCTTGGTCGTGTAAAAGGTCACCAATTAACTAACAGTTTCCCAACCTTTTTCCCGTTGTCGATACCCTTTTCAGTACGAGTTGCTTTACACTTTAGGGTTGGACTGAAAACAGAAGAAAAGGGGGAGGGGATGAAGACATTATAAGAGGAATTTAACGTCAAAAAAGGCTGAGAGATCCATCAAGATACACCTACACGAGAGTGGGAAGTAGAGAAAATCACAGGAAAGTCCTCAAAATAAAATGTAGGAATCTGAGATGTCTGTTGCAGTAGATGCCCACTAGGTTAGCTAACTCCTACGCTATAATTATCTAGTGTGGAAAATTTAATCGATGGGTTGAAAATGGAAATCGATTTCAAAGTGTTTGAAATTATGTTCATCTGTTTGGTTTTTGTCGTTTTTGTAGTGTTTTGAAGCCCTAACGGAAGACCGATAATAACGGATATTATTCAAATTTGAAAAGTGAGGATTGCTCAAATATAGAAATAATAATTTTCTCTATGTATTACATAACTGTAAAAAAGAAGAAAAAACATAGTTTCTTAGAGTATACCATTAACTATTCTTCTGTATTTTCCAATTGTATTTACAATTAAAACTAATATCTCACTTTAATACGGAATATATATTATTGAAAAATTATATTTTCTACTAAGAAGCATTAGGAAATTTCTGAGTGATAAATAAATTTCTCTGTAGACGATAAAGCTCGCAGTTATCATGTCATAAAAATGGGAAAAGTGTAACGTAAGTTAACATCACTTACCCTTGAATACTCTAATATGTTCAAGATAAAAAGAGAAGAATAGTTGGTCAAGATAGATCTGAGCGGAAAGATGAAAGAGGGGTATCTAAGATAGGACTAAATGAAGAAAAGTGTAGACCCAACTGGAGTATCTCGGGATTGCCAAATCCTTACATACTAATCCTCAAATATTGCTATTCTTAAACCTAAATTTTTTTTAAATTTTTTATTTATTTTTTATATATATATATATATTGACATTTCTAATTTGCTGTCGGCATTAGGGCGATAATTGATAGGTATTTTCAATGTTATTTTGTTAAAAAAAAAAAAAAAAAAAAAAAATCAGTTCAAGGCCTACACGAATCAATACCAAAGATTTTACTGCAATGAGAATGGAAATCTCATTATTATTAAACGTTGAATGTATATAGTGTATAGAAGAGGAATTTTATATAATAAATAAAATGATCAATTTTTCATATAGTTTAATCAGAAAAATTGTGTGTGAAACGAAACAAGACTATAAATCCACCAACATTATCAAGATAAAAATATCTAGAAAACGGGAACACTAAATTGGGCTAGTAATCTAAAAAAAAAATATATATACCCAAAGATTAAACTCTGAGCAGTTGAAACAAAACAAGACATGATACAAAGTGAGCAGGAACCAGAAATCATAAAACACCATGTTGAAACAAGAACTTGCACTAGTTAACTAAGAAAAGAAGGGTTATATGACAACTGTATGTATCTAACGTTATATTAAAGACAGCAACCCGCTTTCCCCTCTTTCAATAATTTAGATCGTGAAATTTTAAACCCACCTTTAGAAATTTAACGGGACTCTTAATCCATATTTAAAATAGAGGAAATAATTATTAATTCAGTTTTTATTCATAGTAAGCCATAATCTCTTATTTTTACTCTGGTTTTACTAGTGAGATTTTTCGATGTAATGTATTAAACTTGTTTTTACAATCCCACATATACGTAGTATAGGGGAAGTTACATGTAGAGTAAAAAAAATCGTTGACCATTTTTTTGCGGATATATCCGTTCTGTTGACCCCTGAACCCTAAAAATGGTTCAGGAATTATGTCTGTCTGTCTTGTGTACATGATCGTACAATCCAAACGTGTGAACTGATTTCAATCAAATTTGGTTATTGAGCATACTTTCGCCTCACCTCAGTACATTTTTCAATATTTTGTGAGCTCAAAATTTTGGGATACGAAATCGACATAAAATTACTGTAACGATTTTCATCTAATTCTTCTCAAGAAGTGAGTTTAAAGACTCAAACAAAACGTATCTGTCGCCATCTCTCCAGATATGTCGGTTCATCAGTAAACAACAAAAAACAAAAATAGCCATTTTATAAAATATAATGTGTTGCCTTGGACTGTTTAATATATAATATAGTTAATTACCTTAGAGGTTGTCCTCAGTCCGTATAATAGTTATGGCTACAGCGCTGTTTCGCCGAACACTGTCGGCTTCGTCAGGCCCGCACTAACACGTAACACAACACAACACTAACACATATAAAATCAGAGTATGACTCGTCGTACATAAATAATAAAATTGTTTGTGGCCACATTATAAGGTCTTACTTGTCCAGCTGCAGGTATGGTACTGGATTTATACAGCAGTTATCAGTATGATACTGATAATTAAGTTTAGTTGAAATGAAATGTAGACATGTTTGCTGTGTTTATTTAATTTTAATTTTGGTTATTATATCATATATAGGGTTGGGAGAAAAGTTTAGTTTGTCATTTAACATGTTGTCTGGGTTATTCTTATATTCTGTATATATTTTGAATTCTTCTAATATATCCATTGTTGTGCCTTTATTGGTTTCGTGTAATTTTTGCAAATTTGTGTTTATGTCCGTGTAAGTGTGGTCCTCATTAATTAGGTGTTCAGCATAATTTGATTTTTGTCTGTCTGTTGTTGTTTTTTTATGGTTAGGTAAATGTTCCTTGAATCTAGTTTTGAACGAGCGCCCTGTTTGTCCTATATAAACTGTAGCCATAACTATAATACGGACTGAGGACAACCTCTAAGGTAATTAACTATATTAAAAATAGGCAACGTATATTTTATAAAATACCATATTAATAAAAATAGTTTAAATCGATTTTGTTCAAATTTGAATAAAATACGAAGAATAATAACCCAAATCCGTGTACAAAATTGCATCTCAAACTATATTATTGTTTATAAGTAATTGATAAAAAACGAATCATGACACCCGTCATTAAAGATGTTGATCAAATAGGACTTACGGTGAGGACGTGATTATACCACAAACGGAATAAAGTTACGTTCTTACATAAAAATATACTGGGAGTTCAGAAAATGTCGTGCCCAACTTTAAGTTGTGGTTATATATGGGTCAAAATAAAGAACAAAGATTTTATAAACATATGTCCGGAAACGCTTCATTTTCCATATAGCGGTCATTTTGTGTTTTGAAAAATAATAATGGCTTTTGAAATTATTAAAATGTCGTGTCTAAATTCGGTATACACATTTTTTATCTAACGGTTTATCAGTGTACCAGCAATCAAAACTTTATCTCATCAATTTTTAAAATGACGGTTGTTTACATTTTTTGGAAAGTTAACGGTTTTAGAGAAATTTAATAATACAAATTTCATACTGTCACCATTTTGACAATTTATAATATAAATTTTAATTCTTGATATACTAATATAAATTGTTGCATTAAAAATGTGTTTTTCGATTCGAAATATCAACGATTTCAAAAACTATAACTATATTTAAAAATACACAAAATGACCAACAAATGAAGTCGAGGCGTTTCCCAACTCTCTTTTTTATTTTGACCCGTATAACAACCATTTAAACGTTGTAACGACATATTCTGAACACTCTGTGAATCAATTTTTTTCTTTCTACGAAAACTGTACAAATTGTTAATTTTTACATTTTGACGTCAATTAGTTTGACATTTATGGCGAAGATTAGTTTAGTTTAGTTTTTATTTGGTTTATGGAATCGGAAGTGAGAATGTTTGTTTACAATTTATTACTTTATTACAAAAATGATAACTATTATACTGTACCAATAATAAACAATACAACATTTTCCAAAACGTTTAAAACCCGAAGAATTCATTGTATTACATTCATCTATTACTGTATATAATTAACAATTCGTACTAAATTTTCATTGCAAACAATATTTTCCTAATAAATATATTCACAAGAATATTTTGCACAGAATTCGCAAGTAATACATTGTAACTTTTCTGTAAACAGATTTATCAGACAGATGACCCAACTTTACTTTATTGCTCAGTAGAGTAGCAACTCTATAAAGTAAACTTTACACAAACAAATTGCACAAAGCACACGTTCCGCAATCCCCTTTCCTCTCTGAGTTATTGAGTGCGATAACATTTGTTTACAATGTCTTCAATATGTTATGACATATATATCTTCATATTAAATAACTTTTTCTTTCTTGCATAATCTTAGAGTAGAAAAAGTTGTTGTGAAGGGTTGAATAAATTGATTTTGAAGATTGTTAAAAGGAAAAAAAATCCCTGAGAGAAACAAAACATTTTTTTTAATGCTTTTGTTGTGTGTATCGTCTCAAAATATTGACAGGTTTTTTATCTAAATAATTATGTGGATATATTTAGGTGAGAGCTAAAGGCATGTTTAACCCATTATACGAAGTGCTGGATAATTTTAAATCCTCAAAAATTTAAACCTAGATTTTAATTTTAATTTTTAAATTTCAAGTTCCTGAACAAACCGAAAAATTGATTAATTGATGTCGTCTGTACGATATTGAGCACTAAAATTAAGGTAGGCACATGCAATTTGATTCAGGATTATCAAGTAGAACCTATTGATAATCGGAAATTGAAATTGTCAAAATAATCGTGATTTTAAAAGGGCGTTTTGTTCATATCTCGCGTGTTATTCAATTATAACAAATTAAATTAGATAACAATTTTCTTATTTTAATTCTACATATAAATGCTTTCAAATCCACCTCTCTACGATAGCAAATAGCGAAATTATTTTTAAAATTATAATTTCAAACACTGACTTACTAAGTTTACGTAATACTCCTTATGATATCCGGCAAGGCCGAATCATCGACATGAGCGAAGCGAGTCACAACAGAACAGAGACACTAACATGAGCGAAGCAAGTGGACACTTTTGCTTAACCGACGTCAAGAAAGTAGGTCAATAAAAAATATGTAATAAATGTTTTAATGAACTCACACTACTGGATAAGACTCCTTGACCTAACAAAATAATTTAATATTTCTTAACAAAGCACTACAACTCTTAGATATTTCTTTTAGTAAATCTACTCGTTTAATATTGAATAATCGGACTGGGTAAGTACCATGATGGCTTCAACTTTTATACGACGCAGGCGACAGAAGGACATTATTACTTAAAAATTGTCTAATGCCTCATTGGGATGATTAAATCAGTCCCTAAACTATTACGTGCTACACATTAGCAAATAGTAGCACCT
This sequence comes from Aphrophora alni, assembly GCA_963513935.1. NCBI lineage: Eukaryota > Metazoa > Arthropoda > Insecta > Hemiptera > Aphrophoridae > Aphrophora > Aphrophora alni. The sequence continues at coordinate 133,731,285 of OY740765.1, read as the reverse complement.
ACACTTAATTATTGATTTGTATTAATGTTATTAATATTTAATGTGTAATCAATTAAATTTAATTACTCCCATGACGTACGACAACGTCAGTATAAAACAACATGCATGACATTACTGGCCAATAACCTACCACCAGTACTTAATAATCTTAATAATTGTAAACGTGTTTATTATACCAAAACACGGGAAACGTATTTCTCTACCTCAATATATATCGCAATATCTAACTCTCTTCATTTATCCCCCCCCACCTCATTTTATATCTCTATTACTCACTTAATTACACACTTCTCTCTTCGTCTATTTATGTACAGAGTGTCTTTCATTGAGTTGTCAACATTCATATTCCTATAACGAGAGATACTTTAAATTGACAACAAGCCTTACGTTTTTGGTACAAATAATATTATGTTACAAAGTTTAAAAAAGTTAAATTGTCATCAAAATGAGGATCGGTTATTAATTAAAATGGTTACTTTTTTATGATACAAATCGATCGTAAACAAAACACACTGATGGGCGCCATCATTGTACCTACCCAACGCATCCCACAATGTAATTTCCAAAGATCGGTTTAATGGGCTCTGTAAAATATGTTAATTTTATTGGTATCACGAGGGTAAATCCAGTAGGGTAAATTTATTTAAAACATTTGTTACATAACTTTCCGGATATTGTAATTGTCCGTAAGTCACTTTGTAGATGTAACTATATTAAAGGCTATCTATTCGATCCCTCGTGTTACTGTATAGAATTCGGAAATGTAGGCTAAATGTAAAGAAGCCTTCTCTCGCTACGCTCCTATTGGTGATACGAACATCCCGGATTTCGTAACTATACGAATGTTACATTTTTTGAAGGTCAAGGTTAGAAATTAGGTTTTAAACAAGAACTTCACTATTTGTCATCGTAAAGAAGTAGGATTGGTATAATTAGATGTAGAATTGAAATCTAAATATTGTTCTCTAATTTAACTTTTTATAAGTTACACACGAAATATTACCAAACATTCTTTAAAATGGCCGCCATTTCAAAATTTTTAATTGGATTGTTTTAATTTCAATATTGTTCTGTTATCTTAGTTTTTGTACCCGCTATCGTGCTTACGTACAGACAAAATTCCACTACTGACTATTGCAAATCGTGAAGCTCTGTACTAGATGAAACACCAATAACTGACTTAGATTTTTTCCAATAATAAAATCACAATATACTTTCTATAGTCGGTAAATAATGCAAAATTCTGCAAGCGTATAATATGCCTGAATCTTTTTTTTTAGAAATAATATTATTGTAAAGTTTATAAGAAATTCGTTTAGTATCAAAGTGGGGTCAGGAATTGATTTTAATTTTTAACTTTTTTTTTTTTTACTCTGTGACACGAGTAATGGAGTATTATTATTCATGTAATAATAAACAAATAAACATCTATAAAGATTCGTCTATTATTTGTGAGTCATTGTGTATTTCATGATGAAAAAAACCTATACTTATAAAATGAGTTTAGATATTGAGTTACAAATACACGTTAGTATTTTTTTTAAAGTGTCTAGAAAATATTATAATTTTTAATGAAACCGTTTAATTTTAGATATAATTTAATGAAAGAAGTCTCGTTGAAAAAAACATTTACTATCTTTCCCAATTTACTATCCCACAAAAAGAAATTAAAACTAAATATCACCAAAAATATCATTTCTGTGAGTTAACCAAAATGTTAACCAAAATATGAAAATGAACCATAGACGCAGTCTTTGACAAATACTTATAAAATTAAGTAGTTATAATGTTGCTTCATTCGTGTCACAAACAAGTCCTCAGGGTATATCTTGTTTGAATAACATCGAACTTTCATTTACGACCAGTCATGGTTCAATTAGGTTTTTTTGAAAATTGTTTCTCATGCAATTTTTTTTTATCAATAACTCAAGAATCTGCATAGATTTACTGTTACCAATCAATAATTTTTGATTGGATTCTTAACTAAATGTGATTAAAATAGTAATAGCTTATTTATTGAAAATCTTAATTTTGTATTATTTCTTATGGCAACTACAACCAACTTAGAGCTATAAAAAATGGAAAAAAAGTCTGAAACATTGCCAAAATCAGCCCATACCTTGAGGTTTAGTTCGTGTGAGACAGAAAGACATTATTTCTAAAACGGCTTTTTTTATTCTATGCAAGCAAGAAAACACCATCCACTTTATAAACAATCACAAAATTTTTACGTACCATGTAAAAGAAATTAAAAGAATATATTTTGTGAGAAAGTCTTTATAATAAATGAACTACTTCTTAATGTAAAAGATGCCTTATTGAAAGGAATCCTTCTCATAAAGGAAAGTCTTATTGAACAGCCATAGGAAAGAGATTAAATCTCTGTAAATTACTCAACTCTATGTCGGCAAAGTTTTAATTGCTTCCTACCGTATTTAAAAAGTTCACAAAGCTGCGATTGTTCTGTAACTTTACAAAAACTTTGCTATACATTTTGTTTAAATTGAGGAAGGGGTTTAAAGAGTTTGAAACTAAAATGTGACTGATGGAACATTGACGTAGTAGCTGTATATTTAATGTACGTTTAATATCCACTACTCAAGAACCAAAAATGAAAATGATTATTTTAAACTACACGAAAAATTGTATGCATTTTGAATACCTAAAAATGTAAATTACTAACACAGTATACGAAGTATAGTGTAAGTTTGGTAATCCTAAAAAATGTCCACCTCTATTTCTTGACTAAACTTTAAGTTTCATTGCCTGATAAAATCTAACAAGTGATTTCCTACATCCATTGCGTCCATCGCATTTATCGGTGTCGTCTGTACATAAACACGATAGTAGCCACAAAATTTAGGATCGGAACATGAAATTTAGTTTATATTGCGCTCATACAGAATTCTTTGAAATTCTGAAAAATTGAATTTGGCGGCCATTTTAAAGAGTTTATTGTTCACTTCTCGTGTAGGCCTATTATTTAACGTATAACGTACTAAATGAAATAACAAATTATCATATTTAAATTCTGCATGTACTGGTATCAACACCAACGTTCAAAGTTAGTAAAGTTACTCTCAAAAATTTGATTTCGATCTCTGACCTTCCAAGAAAATGTGATATCGTACACATCGTAGTTGACTTGATCTCGCAAGGTCGAGCCACCTATACGAGCGTAACGAAAAATTATATATCTTTACAAGTCATATAATATTGAATCCTATTTAAATTCAGTTAATATTTTAATAAATATCTCAAAATGGGCCCATTTTCAACAGTTTTTTTATCTTCATATATATATGTTATTTAACCTATATTGCGCTAAATTATATAATCAAATTTAGATTTCGATTATGCCTGTAACCCTACTTCTCTATAATGAAAAATAACGAAGATATATTTTCAAAAAGTTATTTCGAAAACTGACCTTCCATGAAAATTTTATATACGTATAGTCACGTGATCTGATAGAGCCACGAGCGTAGCGAGTGCAGATTTTTTCATATATGAACAGGTGCAAAGATCGCCAGTAAAGAGACACTAGTTTTGAGCGGAACGAGTGGAAACTGTTCTTAAGCTGAGGTCAAGAAATTAATGGTATACACAATTACAATTTGTATCTAAACAATCTTATCCTACCCCTAGATCTACCAACTAAATTTAACATTTCCTATATGGGCCAAGAAACCAACTTTTGTGCATTAGATTTAGAGGATCTGTTTATATTACATTGTATGATGTAGTTGAGTAATTATCATGATGCTGATCATCAAATTGTTTTAAAATAAAAATCATTACAAAGACATCATCCAAGACATAACATTATTGTTTTATTTAATAACAGTGGTTTTTTGCTTTTTCTTTGTTTAGTTAGAGAACCCTCAGGGGCTTACGGTGATGAGTGAGGGAATGCCAAACCAGAATAAACCTAGCTGGATCTACAACTTATTTCTTGAAGTCTTGAGTTAAATCCCTCCCTTTTATCTTCCCTGTCTTTCTAGATCAACTCTTGGTCTTTTCCTACCCTGATGAAGTTAGAGTATTCGAGAGTTGGGGGTTTTTATTTTGTCTTTTTTTTTTATAAGATAATGATGACAGAGAGGTTTTACACCTTCAAACAACTAGGAATAAATGTAGTTTAGAGAGAAAATAATGTGTCAAAAAATTTATGTCGACTTTTTTGAGGGTATATCCATTTTAAGATCTAATTTACTACCCAATATTGTAAACCAACATTAATCAATTTTTCAATATAGCCAAATTATTAAGATTTTAGAAAATAAAAAAATTTCAGACTCAGTATGAAAAAGGATTATCAGTTTCTACTAACACATTAAAAGAAGGAATGAAAACAGACTCACTAAACATATTTTAAACTTTTTCAGGAACAGAAAACCTAAATCAAACAGATTTAAGAATGCTAAATCAAACACTAGAATGCTTAAGAACTAAAAGTACAAGAACATCTATCCTAGATAGGTTTAAAATTCAAAACATTCTGAATTTTGAAAAACCTAAATTTCAAGAAAAAATACAGACAAAAAAGTTCTTAAGGTGTTGAAATAAAATAAAATTGACGAATCCATGGGAATGAAAGAATATTAGAGAAAGATAAATCAACAAAGACGCTATTAGAAGAGGATGAATTCGAAAAAAATACGTTTTACGTTTACCAGATTTTAAAAAATAGTTGAATAGTATTAAGAAAAAAGTCTTTGGGAAAACTATTAGTTTGAATTAGGAGAAAAGTACGGTTATTATTTGTTGTTTTGAAAGCGTTTAAAGAAGGGCAGCGGCAGCAATATATAAATTATTCATTATTAGGATTAAAAGTGACGATATGTAACATAGTTTAATTGTGTAAATAGTTCTTAATTTTATTATACTTACAGTAAATTATTATTTTTCTTTAGAAGAGAGAACTTAAACGACACATATACAAAGATTGTTATTAACGTAATATTTAATGGATTTATTAAATGTTACTTCTTAACAGAAGACCAGATAGCGAAGATATTTGAATGTACTGTGTAACCATCGAGATGAGGAAAACATTGTATAATTGTTTCACAATAGTTTAACTTCGGGGAAAATTAAGGTATTTTATAAGCATAGTTCTGGAGGAACAACAAATGATAAACATGTAAATTAAATTTATATTTATATATAAGTCATGTTGTTAAGTTTATTTTTAAACTATAATGTTTTAAACTAAGTGGGAGGATTTATTTATTCCTTGTTGCATTTGTTCTTTCATTACTGTTTGTTTTCTGTAATGGAGTGTTTTATTCTTAATTTCATACGTATAAATTTGATTGTATCTAGAAGAGCAAAAAAATAAATAAATGGGAAACTTTTGTTTAATTTGGTAAAATATAACAGGGAACATTGAAAGAGCATCAATCTATTTTGGAATATAAATTATAATTAGTAGTTTTGAACTAATATAATATTGTTGGTTTTATCAACCTGGAGGATGATTTTCTTAATTTTAAAATTTAATTTAGTTGGATATTCATTTACATTGAATATAGTTAATACAATTATTGTATGTTTTATTATTCTAACAAATGTGTATTTATCAACAATAAATACGTTATGATTTAACATTATTAAGGTATATAATTTATTATAGTTCTCCTGACTAAAAAAAATATTTTACTCAATTTATTATAGATCTCTCTTGCATTTTAACAATGGTTTTTTGTACATGGGGGAGTTTTCTAAATATCAGGTTTAATTAATTACAATTTTATTTTATATCATTTAAAAGGATCTTAAAATGTTATGTTAAAATCACCCGTTTTTTCTGATTGGTCAAAATATGTCAACAAAAAAATAAGGTTAACACGGTAAGCTCTAGCTATACTGTATATAGACTATATTTATATATAATATTATTATTTAATTCTCATTAAAATATAAATGTATCTATTACAATGAAACTAGTTTACTAAAAATGAGTTTATTTTTAACAAATTTACTAATTTGTTCAGTTTAATCCGTTGGGGTTAATTTTATATATGTATGTGTATTGCTTTTTTGAGACTAATTTTATACATATAATTAACAGGAAGAAAACGTTACTCCAAAATATAAAACAAAAACTTAAACATTACTTCTCAACTTGAAATAAATAACTTAGTTAAGTACATAAATAAAAATAAATGAACAAACCAATAATAAAATTTTATTTAAAAAAATAAATAAATAATGAAAAAATAATAATAATAATGTGGGCACTTCATTTAAGACTTATCCTAATTTAAGATTTTTTTTATTCACATTAACCCTGTTTAGAACCTTATATTATTATACAAATTCATTCACAGATCTTATTAATCAAAGAAGAAAGACATTAGACCCCTAATTGGATTGAATAAAAGGGAGGCATTATGATAAAATAAATAAATTCTATTATTTTTCAGTAATATTTCCAACTATAAAAAATTGCTTAATTTAACAACAATACAAGATACCAAAGGAAAAGTTTTTTTATAATAGTGTAGGGAATGCAATTGTCTCTACATTAACACACTGCAAGGATACTTATCTATTTGAAATTCTTTAATTTGGTCCTATCACTTATTACCAAAAACAGCACTTATATAACTGATACGTTTCTAGATAAAAACAATTTTGTATATATTGCCAACTCTGTATAATTGATTCAATATACTTACATATAAGAATATATATAATAGTTTTTTCATTAGGTGTATATTTTGTATATAATAAATATTTTTAAAAAACAAAAAATTGATAGTATTTTTTACCTGGAATTAATCCACAAAAAACAATTTTATCCTTCCCACTTAACACTACACAACATAAAACAATTATGAAACTGCATTAACTTTCCCACTACACAAGAAAGAGCTGTTTCAACCTTAAGCGCAGCTCTTAAACTAATGTACATCAACGCCACCCTTCCACAATAGCACACTCTACAGGAATTTGTCAGTACTATAATAAACACTTCCAATACAAGAAAATCAATCGTTTCCTCGGATCTCTTAGTGGAATTGACAGGGGGAGTGAGATTTTTAATGAGGGACTTATTGAAAGGGTTTTTATTAGTTCCTAACTTAATTTCGACACTCAGACTAAAAGAAATAATTTCTAAAATAATTTATTGAACGTTTATTACAGTAAAAAAGATGTATTACATTAAGAAATGTGATGTTAGGATAGAAAAATTTATTTTTTAGTTATTTGTATTAAGGTTCTTTTAATATGATTTTTTTTTCAGGGTTGTTTGGATTTCAATAATTAGATTTGACCAAATTTTGATTCACATCATTTGAATCGATCTTGAAATATTCCAACTTTCACGACCAATTATTAATTTTTAATTTTTGCTCATAACTCAAAAATTTTGGAACATTTTTCATACTTTTAATTTTTAACTATAAACTGTTAACTTGTAGGGGACTTGGTGTTTACAATCGTAAAATTTGTGCACATTGTTCATCTATTGAACTATAGAGCTTAATTTTACAATAAAAATGTCAAAAAGTTTTTAAGTGGTTTTGAGTTAAATCAAGTGAACTTAGAAATTTTAATAAGATTTTCAAAATTCTTTTTCTTAAATAACCCAGTATTACAGACAACGAAGTCTAATTTTAATATTAATTTTCTTGTTTTAATGTTAAAAATTTATATTAAAAATAAATAAATAAATATTGAGAGCTTGACATGTGAACTTGATAAAATAAAACTTGTACACAAAGTCTCACAAATAGTACATTTGAGTTATAGGTTCGTTATTTTAGCTTGTGCGTCATTAAAGACGGCGAGTTTGTTGTTGAAATGCGTAAAAAAACTTACTATTAGTGAGAATATGTGTTCAAATTTTGTTCTATTAAATTTACATTTTCCTACGACGTTTTTACATACATTAACTTTGGTTTAAATGGATGTTACACATTATTCATCTGAAGTAATGATAAAAATATTCCAAAATTACATAATTTTCATTTTCTATAACTTAAAAATTCATAACAGTTAAAAATTTTCTTATATTTATTAAGATAACTCAATTTTTTATATTTTTGGTATAATAAACAAGATTCTGACACTAGTTGTGGTGTAATTAAAGCAAAGATTAAAATATTAACTATCTATAGTTTAATTTTTGATTTTATATAAACCAATTAGTTGTAATTCAATTAAAAAACAAGTTGAAGGACCATCATGGTACTTACCTAGCCTGATCATACAATGAATTACAATCAGATCCTCTAAAAGTAATCCCGAAAAATTTATTTCATTTAGGAAACGTTATATTGTATTGGTAGCTGAAGAGGTCTTATTCAGAAGGGTAAGTTTGTTTAAAACAGTTGTTACACGGGTTTTCAGAACCTTGTAATTGTGTATTTCTCTACTCTTTTGAAATTCGTTAAACCCTCGTATATATTTAAAATATCCACTCGCTTTGCTCGTGTCAGTATCTTGGTCATCAACAACTTCAAAACTATACTAATGTGTAGGAAGAACCTGTCACTAGGCTCTGCACGATCTCTTATATATAGGAACATTACTTTTCCTTAGGAAATCAGAGTATGAAATTAAATTATTGACTACAACTTCACTGTCAATGTATTATCCAGGGGAGGAGTTTTTACTATTGCATGCAAAATTAAAATTGACATATTTATATATTATTTAGTTTGATATAAGTTAAATAATACATGAAATGTGAAATTAAAATTAACCACAATTTTGATATTTTCAATTTATTTTTTCTGAATTCCAATAGAGTTCTATATCAGCACACTGTAGGCCCCGTTCTATAATTGTATGTATATTTGTTGCCGCTATCGTACAAACCGCAACGACAAAAAACGTAGTTTTTTGAAGTCAAAAAACGTAAGGATCAGTAAAAAACAGACCTTCTATTACCAACATTATTCTATACCTCGTATACTGAGTAAGTGAAAATACATTGTCTGTGTATGTAATGATATATTTCTTTGTACAAGCATGGTTAATTTCGTAACACATGAATGAACCATTTCAAAGTATAAGAAACTAAATCGTACATAAAATGCTTTGAATAATGTTCAAGTTTTAATAATGCCCAGAAGGGAGTTTATAAAGCAGGTTCTTTGAAATCTACCCCTTCCCCGCCCCTTTACAAAGAATAAGATAGTTTGACAAGAGACTGCATTTAATGCAATCCTTTGTAACTGCAACGAAAACATGCTTTTATACAAAGAACCCTTGTACTAAAGTCTACAGATGGTGTGACTCAAACCATTGCAATTAACAAAATTAAAACCACTTTTTTCAACTTTGTATAGTTTTACAAGTCGAGCTGTTTCAAATTGAAAATAACCCTAGCGTTTACATCTGCAATACTGTTGGAAAATATAATAATAAATTTCTTCCTCATTCGTTATTGAACAATAAGTAAAAAATATATTAGACGTCATCATGGTACTTACTCAGCCCCAACATACATTTTAATACAAGTAAATTCTGTAAATCCAACATCAAAAAGTTGATTTCGTGAGTCTTGTAGTATCGGTGCATTTTTTTTATTTTCTTTACCAACGGTATTCTTATGATCTTGTTTTCCTGGTGTTTCAGTCATTAGTAACCCGTTTAACTCCATTCTTTTCTAGTATATGATTTTCATCTCATTGTCGTACCAATGTTGTACTTTTCTTAGAGTTGCGTTCCTTCCTAGTGTGTATGGATCTGTTTCTTATGTCGCTTTTCTCGGAACGAGGATTTTTCTCAAGAACTTTCTTTCGCTTCTATTCCAGATCTCAGTTAAACATTTTCTTCCCATTGTCTCTGCTGAATATTCCTGTTTGACTACAGTGTTGTAATGTCTGAACTTTGAATTTTGTGAGAACGGTTTGGATTAATAGACTTTCGAAGATATCCTAAAGGCTATGTCCACTTCCTTCCACTGCCATTCTTTCATTGTTGTTCGGAATGATGATCTCCCACAGATATTTTAAGCTGTGAACTCGTACTGATTTCCCCGTACTTTTCATTTCTGGTTCTTGTTCATTTTATCAACCATCAAGCATTCTGATGTTTCCAAGAAAATTTGCAGACCTGTTTTTTCTGCTTCTTACCTGAGCGGTTGTTTTGCTGTTTCCAAATCTTTCTATAAGAAAACTATATCATCAGCATTCATTAAGTAATTGAAGCTCAAATACTTTGTCTTATTTCCGATTTGTATCATTTCTATTCCACTTCTTCTTTCTCATCTTGGTTGTTTAGCTTCTAACTACTTTCTAGTTGTACTAGTCCTTCCCCTTGTCTGACTCCTGTTTTGATCTCGTATGGTTATAACAATTTTCCTAAGCACATTACCTGCGATTCCGTTACATCAAATATTTTACTATTATTAGTATGTATTTTTAATTTGTGTTTCCTTTTTTACAGAAATCCGGTTATCTGGGAAATATTGTTGAATACTTATGTAAAATATTCTTGTAGACTATTGTTTCCTATAATGAGTCTTTACAAGCATAATAATTTTAATAGAGAAACGTAAAGGGTTTGGGTGAAAATGTTGGTACACACTGTAAAAGCTACTTCAAAGTGTTACAAATGATAAAATCGATCCACATATCATGATCGCGGCTTGTATTATTTATGTGGAGATTCACAAACAAATGTATGCAAAGCAATTACAATTTCATTATCCTTGACACAATTTTAGGTTATAAACTGTAACAGTCTCTTGCCCAATTTACAAAGTTAATGACCTGCAACCACTATCGTCGTAAATGGTGGCCAATTTCAAGACTATTTCATTACTGTGTGAACACTAATTACTTCCGAACCGTTTATATTTATTAATTGATTTCTAATAACAATAATAATGATCGAGTTACATTCATAAATTAAAAACTACAATCACGGATAACTTAAACATTGTAAAATAGTTTCTCCTTAATGTACTATAATACAAATAATACTGTAATGTGTTCTCTAATATTTGCAACGTCTAAACTAAATAAATATACTAAACAGCATAATGGTTATTACAATGAAACACCATGTAAAAACATGATGTAAAACAATCAAGGAACGGTTAATAAATATTAAATTTTGGAAAAGCAAAAATCTGAATCTTTAGAAATGTTTTTTGGTGTACACAAACAACTTATTTCTGTCAAATTCACCCCACCTCAAAATAGCGTTTTTGGGGGCACAAAATAATATGAAGTCTCTGGCCAAAGTTAAATAAAAAACAGTTCAATTTTTGCTTTTGGTTTCTCATTATGTTCCATAAAATACATGGTGAAGATATCGAATTGTTTAAATATTTCACCTGCCGCCAATTTGTATTGGAGTAAGATAGACGTCTAATTTGCACAGTTTTTTTCTATTAAACGAGAACTTTAAAATGAGGTATTCTATTTAAAACAACCTATGAGGTTCCCTTTAGGAAGTTTATATTTTAAAATTTTGAAGTTGCACCACACAAAAACTATTTTGAGGTGGGGTGAGTTAACATTATAGATCCATACACCAAAACACATTAGTTAGGATCACCCACCATCACGAAAGTAATGAGATACACAACTACTGATAGTTTGAGAAAACCTGTATAACAACTGTTTTAAATAAACCTTACTGGATAACACCACTTGATTTACAGTACAATTTAACATAACCTTCAATGTCCAAGAAACCAACATTCTGATATTTCATTAAATTTAGAGAATCCATTTGTTGTAATACATTGTAAGATGGGGGATGGCTAAGTACCATGAAGGCTTCATTAACCAGTTTAAGTTTGGACAAATAATTGTAGATATATTTCGTGATAAATTTAACAAATTCTAAGTCCCGTGTAATAATTTAATGGTTATTTAATATTGTTATAATTTTATTGTTATTGATATATTTAACTAAGATAATATTTTTCATCATGTCTGTATATAAAAATAGACGTATATTATAAATATACGTTATTCTATGTCAAATCACACAGAAAATTGTTTTGAATATGCGTCAACATCTTCGGGAAAATATACAAGGTGATTAAGATACAAAAAACCAAAACGTCTTTTTATCTATTTTCAAAGTGGCGGGCGTTTAAAACATTTATTGTAAATATCTCGGAAACCGATAACTTTACAAAATATTTTCGAGAAACCAAAAAAAAAATCATTTTTAATAGCAAATTAAACGCGTTTTTTTTCTGTAACTTTAAAAGATAATCGAGTTATTGGCTAAGAACTAAAACAATTCTGTCTTAGTAGTTATCCATAATAATATCCAAAATTACTCCAGAACCAAATTATGAGATAAATCATTTAAACGAAGTCCATAATAAATTATTACAAACATACAAAAAAGGTGTTTATTACACCAAAACAAAACAGCACTATAAACAAAAATTTTGTCACTTCGAAAATTCTTTTGAAAGTAGGTTAATGACAAAGAAAATACAAAATAAAATTGAAAAGGGTATTGAAAAAACTATTAATAATTTGAAAATTGTTTAGTGCTTTTCATCGATTCCTTCCATTGCATTTTGTATTTCATGATGGTTTCGAAAAACTTCAGCAGCGTTATGATTTCAAATCAGAAACTCTTCGCGTGTATTAAATTTTTCTTAGTATACTTAAACTTTCATACGACCCCACAGGTAATAATTCAATAATTGTTAAATCAGGTGACCTTGGAGGCTAATTGATTGGTCCACCACGTCCAGTCCAGTTTTCGAATGATTCATTTAAGTGATTCCTAATAGTTATGGAAATATGAGAAGTTGACACATCTTGCTGGAAAATAAGTTATCGCTTTGTAAGTAGACCAACTTCTTCTAAAAGAGGTTGCAAATAATTTTGGAAATAATTCGGATTTACAGCATCCGTAGATTGTCATTAAAAAGTAATGGTCCCAAAAGTTGGAATGAAGTTTCGATTGTGAAATTTGTATTTTCTTCACTCTACACATCTGAAGCTAAAAATACCATTTCTTGTAAACGTCGCTTTATCAGAATATAGAATGAATTTTACTTTAGCACCGTTGTCTTCAAGCCAACGACAAAAATTTAATCGTATCGGTAAATTTTTTGGTCATTAGTTTTGGACCTTCTGGTAATGGAAAGGGTACAAGTTTTTCTTTTCTAACTATTCGCCATACTTACTTTGCGACAATCCAGTGCGAAAAGAAAATTCTCTTTGTACTAAGACTTGGGCTACGTTGTATGGGTTGAATTACGTTTTCTTACACGTTGTGACCGTGATTTGTGGCGACGTTGTGACCGTAAAACTGTATATTTAAAAGATTGGAATGACCCGTTTATACGTAAACACCGGAAAACTGAAAAAAAAAAAGTTTTGGTAATTGGAATTCGTTTATTCAGAAATCTCTCCAGATATTCGCTTGTTCTGCAATTCTATTAAAATACCCTTACACAAAAACAATATCATCATATTCTTCAGTAAACTTCAATGGCATATTTTAGTTCACGATTAATATGTAGTATTTCACAAAAAATGCGATTTAGTTTTTTTTTTGTAGTTACTAAACATTTCATTGTTGATCAGCTGTTTGTATTGCCAAATTAGGAAATATAAATTTCCCATTTTTTCTTTGTCTTTAACTTACGTTTAATAAAATGTTTGAAGTGATTTAAAATTTTTGTTTACAGTTATGTTTTGTTGTGGTGTAATAAATACCTTTTGAAGTTTGTAATAATTTATTACGGACTTCATTTAAAAGATTTTGCTCATAATTTGGTTCTGGAGTAATTGTGAATATTATGGACAATTACTAAGACAAATTTTTTAGTTTTTAGTCAATAACTCGGTTATCGTTTAAGTTAAAGACAATATTTAAAAACCATTTTGTTTGTCATTAAAAAGGATTTTTTTTTGTTTCTTGAGAATATTTTGTAAAGTTAGTGGTTTTCGAGATATTTAACATTAAACAGTTTATACGCGCGCCATTTTTAAAATGGATTTAGGGCTTTTTTTGTACATGGGTAAAAGATATTATACAAAATATGTTTACAAAATATTAGTTCAATATATTTTCTACATGTAAAAATATTAAATAATCTGTAAAAAAAAGGCGGATAGATGGAAAACGAAGCATATGTTTCTATGATTTTTTTCCCCTTTACTTTCACTTAGAACACGTCCTGAATGTTTCTCCGTTTCATCCTGAATCACTCTGTATATTTTGTTAATTATTGATTAAGTAGTCGTTTGCCATTATTTATATATATGAAATAATAGATAACGTGATGTTTCCAGAGTATAATCAGTTCCGGTTTTCAAGAGATATTACAAATGTAAAAAGAGTCATAGCATTGGGGCATATCGGAAACTAAAACTCATCTAAGAGATGAAAGCAAGACTAAAATAGTCAAAAATCAAAGATTATACAGGGTTATCAACAAAACATAGCCACTAAAAAGAACTCTAAAATTAAAAGAGATACAAAAAAAATTAACGAAGAACCTTTCTTGAAAGATTTTTTTTCTTTTATTTATGAAAAGTTGCAAAATTTGCCGTCATTTTCCAATTAGGTGGCCAAATATTAAAAAAATAAATAAAAACACCTTAATTGTATGGTGTTTTTTTATATAATATGAAATTTAATCACTTTTTACTCTTTCTTTTATTTAATTTTTATAAACAAATTTATAGAATCTACAACATATGGGAGATTGAAAATGTATTAACTATTCGATTTTTAGTGTTGATATTTTTAAAAAAATGAAGGTGGCCGCCATATAAGAAAATGGAACTTTTAAAATTTGGAAAAAATATTTTTAAATCCTATAAAAGAAATCTATTTTTTTATGGTTTTAAAGATTTTTGAGCTGTATAGTTTTAGGTGACCATCTTGAGTTAATCAACATGTATACAAACGTGTGCAGAAAAAAAACACAATACATAACAAAAGGAATAACGAAAATGAAGTTAAAACTAGAATTTATTTAAATAACACTGATTATTTAAATAAACAGTAATGAAGCCAATGAAATAGTGATGCTCTTGGTTTATCATTTGATAAAGGGACTTGAAACGTCAAATCATGTATTAGTTTTAAAACATATAAATTATAGCAACCATCTGTATAAAAATACGGAGTGAGCCAAAAGTTCACCGTTATATTTGGGAAACTGATTCTAGAACTAAAAATGATAAAAAAGTCAACGTAAAAATAAGTCATGAAATGTTATGTTTCTGTCTGTGGGCCATTTTGTATTTTTTAAATAAAAGGAGTAGAAAACATAATATCTTTGGAAGTTGATAAGATATTGAATGAATATAAACGATATTTAAGTAACCATTTACCAGTTTATGAAGACTTTATTGTATACATTTTCAAATTAGGTTTCAAATGTTTAAATTTGACTATCTTGAAAACTATTAATATTTACAAGAGACTAAATATTTTCTCCTTTTAACGGAAAACAAAGACCTTTTATATTTGTTTTAGGTCAAGGGATAGCTGTGATATCGACTCTAAATTACCAACATAATTTTTAAGAAAAAACACAAGATTATAACATACGAGATTAGCCAGAACCAAATATTTTGAAATTATTATAATTGTTTATAATAATATTCCATCTCATTACACATAAAATTACAAAAAATGTAGATTTTTCCGTTAACAGTTTTAAAATTGTGACTGTTGTTTTAATACAAATTTAGATTTTATATATTGTTCCCCATAAGTTGGCAATAACATCTGATGTGCTTTTTATTTACTTTATATAAATTTTTATACAATCTGACTTTCTTCAAATTTAGTTTTTAATTTTTATATTTTAAGTGCAATTTAAAAAACTTATGGATTTTTTTTTAATTTAAATTAATTTTAAAATAAAATCCCACATTTTAACTGTTACTGTTTTGTATCGTATATACTTCGTAAGATACATTGTTTCTTATTTAAGCCCAAAATGGCCGACAGACGGAAACCTAAGCGAGACCGAAGCTATTACCATGTATACTTTTTGTCTTATTTTTTCGTCTAGAATCAGCTACAGAAATATTGCGGTTTAATCTAGAATCACCCAGTACAAATATTAAATAAATATTTTTGGAAACGTAGACGCATATTGTGAAATATTTTCGGATTAATTTCACGTCATTCGTTTACGATACAATGAAGTATATCTTCTAAGGAAGCTGGTTGGGGGTTGGGTAATTTGTGCTTTAAAGTAACCTTACAAAGAGAAATCTAGCGTGGACAAATCTGACGAACGTGTTGGCCTCTCAATAGAACCTTTCCTTCCAATCCATTGACCTGGAAAGCTTTGTTCAAGATAATACGAAAGCAGAGCATAGTACGGAAGAGGTTAAAATTAAATTAGGTTAAACTCTTAAGTAAACTCTAGTATTAGTAGGTCAATAATACAGGGTAACTCTATATACATTTACACCTCCTCCCACTCCCAATTTAACTTTGTTTTAATGAAGATAGATAAATACGAATTAGACACGTGAATAACAATTTATATTTAGATTTGTGGTGAAAATAAAGGGTAAAAAACATTGCACAAATTTTCTAACTTTTCCATCGTCAAAATCAAATAAAAAATGAATCGAAAGTATTCGTCACCTACAATTATAGTTCGGTAGTTGTCAGTTAAAAATTGAAAATTGCCTCATTGTTAAGGTTTATTCTTCGACATTTAATCCTAAACCGTAAAATTTTTGAAGTGATAACTTCTATAGGCCCGTTGGACACTTTCTGGGATGGGAGTAAAACGGCAAACTCGCGTCACGGTCACTGCGTACCATAAGAGCGGCATAATTATAAGTGTATACATATATATGTTCATATGAGACGGTATGTTGAACATAATAATAACATAGGTTTTTTTCATACGTTTGTGTTGCATAGTACTGCGCATAAGTTCGGGCTATGTAGCATTGCGCATACGTTTGGGCTGTATATCACTGCACATATGTTTGCGTTGTATAATAGTACTGCGGATACGTTTGAGCTGTATAGTACTGCGCATACATTTAGGCTGTATAGCATTGCGCATACGTTTGTGTTTACAACAATTAGTGAAGTTTTGTCTGAATTTATTTGCAACAAAACAGAAATATCAAAGCATCATTGCACACGCACGCGATCTCAATGACAGTATTTATAAAAAATTAAATGTAATTTTTCTTTTGGAAACACATATGAAAGATTGAGAGATTATAGATATTCCGGATTTCTATTGCATTACAAAGTATATACGACCTGGGGTTTCTGCCGGTGGAGTAGCAATTTATCATAATGCAGGTGATAGTGCGAATATAGTAACCTCACATATGGATATTCATTCAAACAAATCAGCTGGCCTTGGAGTGTTCCAGTCGAAAATCGGAGAAATTTGTTTAATTAGATGTGTAACAGAAACTGGACGGGTTATCATAATTATTGCTGTTTATATTTCCCTAGGCAAAAATATTCAGGAGATCATTAAAATTTAATCATAACATAAAATAATAACAATATGTTTAATGGTATACTCGTTGCAAAGTTTTCTTGAAGCATGCCCCCCCCCCCCGTATTGTTCCAAAGATATTGGATTTACTGACCGGCCATAGCAGTTATCACTTCCAACGTGTGGTCCTACTCACACCAGTTTTTTATACTTGTCATTTCGTACACGAATTTGAACAATTAATCACTAAAGTTTAAAAGAATCTGTATACCCGATTTTGAAAAATTAAGTTCTTATTACAGCTGCTTTGCTGATATTTTTTTATAATTTAACCGATACCACACTAACCGGTATTTTTAGGAAGATGGCACCCAATACATTTTGTTTGGGTTCTCGTCGGCTACACTCGAGTGAAATTTATTCAATCTCGTTGCATTAAATTTTATGAAAATCTTCTTTTTTAAAAAAAAATTTGTCTTTTTAGCTTGCCCAATATTTTTGTTTAACATTTTGTTTTAAATCACGTGACATGGCCAAAATATCCACAAGTAATAAATTTGACTAAAATCTGTGCACACATTTGCATTGTATACCATTGCACATACGACTGACAGATATTATTCAAAAAATATATATTTGGACTCAATACGCACATATTCTAAAAAACTCACATAAATAAACATAAATTTACATAATGGCTGAATCATAACTTGGCTTTGGATAAGTAAAATTAAAACAAAATGGCGTCATGCGTACTTGTAGCTTGTTAAACTTAAAATGTAAATCCCTTTATAAATGTGTAGGCACAGTATTCTCTAAATCTCCTCTATAAAATACAGACTTAAAACAGCTGTGTTGCGAATTCACACTATGAAGTTTTATTATACATGAGAGTGTAATTTTAAAACAAAGTTTATTTACGCCAACGCTTTATATTTTAGTTGATAGGCACAAAAGCTGAAATCAGCCGTTTTACGCAAGCCTGAAGACAAGTTTTACGTACGAGTGTCCAGAAAACATATATCTTTACGAAATTAAATTTCTGAAGTGAGTACGTCATTTAATTTCATCTTATATTGGGGTAATACAAAAAACTGATAATGAAATCAAGTGATACAATTTTAAGTTATAGATGAAAAAGGTAAATCTCTATACACGATAGTAACAGAATCTAAAAACATATTTTCCGTAATTGGGATTGTGATGCCATACTTGAGACAGGAGGACGCAGCCATTTTATGACCGTTTCCCCGCGTCTGGAATAGTTCACGCAGTATACTTTCCGATTCAGTAAAACCTCGACGCTCTTTGTAGTCTAAATTGACAATTCCGATCGAAGTGTATAAATTTACAAAGTTGAATTGATGTTAAAAAGAAAGGAATTTAAACACGATGACGGCTTATACTCGTGAAAAATTCAAGTCGAAATACAGTACATAAATCATATACGGCTAGTAAGTGAATCTCAACAGTCAAACCCCTTATATGATAAACTAAATATAATCTCTGTGGCAGCGGCCAAACGCGTCAACGACGGGCCCAGTACATCTGCCGCCGCGGTGGACATAAAATTAAAAGATATTTTGGCGAACATTGTACACGTTTTTAGGTTATATATCCATACCTACGACACAGATACACTAGTTTAATATATATATATATATATATATATATATATATATATATATATATTAAGTTTTAACAAGAAAGATCTTATCTTAAATTACATTTCTAAATAATCCAAACCATTATTAAAACACTTCTCATATCGGGTTTTAATAAGTATCTACTTTTCTATACTTTATTCATAAAATAATGCTGCCTATGATAATAACCACTGTCGTACAAAAGTTTGACTTCGTCATACTGTTGGCCGGCTAGGGATTGCTACAGCTGCCGAAACAAAGTGTAATAGCCAAGTACACTCCAAACCAAGTCTGGGCTGTCAATCGAATGTTCTCAGCCACCATTAGGCTTGAAAAGCATCACCTTCATAATTACAACAGTTAAAAAAACTACAAATTACTTCCAGTCATCCGGTTGTACAAATCAACATCACCCAATATCAGCACGGTTTCCGATAAAATAAATAATACAATTTCATGATGAATATTTCTTGAAATCTGAGGAAACTCATCACATTGTATAAATCGTCAACCGTCAATATTGGCAAATTTTCCCATCCGTTTTCCTCTCCAAAATTGTATTGATGACAGAAGCCCGCCTAAAACTCGCCTCATCGTGCACATTTGTATATCCGTCTACCCTCAGGGTGTCACCATTGTGCGTATCGGCATGGAAATCAACTTGGTGCTGGATCTTCACCATGTTTCACGTAGTTCTAAGTTAGATCTCCTTCTTATATCTTTCCCATCAGATATCTTTTGACCAATTATTGTTCTCCTCTATCTCTGACGATATTAAACTATTCTGGGAGTAGGGTTTTATTTTATGCTCATTGCTCTCTTTTTTATATGACGATGATGAATGAACATTTTTCGCCTTTAAAACAAGGAAAAGATTGTTCGTCCTTCATTGAACTGTTTCACCCACTCTACCATTTCATCACTCATTATATTTTCACCGTACTTTTCACAAATCTACCGATCAATTTTCGCCGGTCTGACATTTCTTGTGTTTAAAAAACTAATACAGACCATATTTCACAATCGGCGGAAATTGGAATATAATTAAACTTTTTATATTTTCAAAAACAAAGTAGGTATACATTCTGTAATGGTGTCTATGAAAAGCCAATTTACTACGGAGAGTAGCGTGCGTGCACGGAATTGCGATTATAAAACTGCAGCGGAAGTGCAGCTAAGACAGTGTTTATTTTCTTTGCGCGTTTCGTAAATTGGCTTACACGTTTAAAAACATGAAAATCGCTATCAACTGCTACGCAGAATATATGAAGGGACATTATTTTATTGCTATTTGTTGATCAACTTATTTGACGACATCATTACTGCCAAAGTGAACTATTACACAGAGTTTTCGTTGTGGTGATTGTTGTATATCTCGTGAACTATATTAATCGTATGGAAACCTTTTAATGGAGAATATTCTTGACTTTTTTGTGGAATTTAAAATCCATTTCGCAAACTTTGAAAATATCAGCTAAAATAAATATAACAAATCCCCATTATGATTGGTTTTCCAATTTTAAACCAAAAATTAAGACTTTTATTTTTGGGCATTTCCGTATAAACCTTAGGAATAGTCTGAGTTAAAAGCGCTTAAATATTGGAAAAATTAAAGTTTAACTTTATTTAGGAAGGCTATTTTCTTTACTTTCCTTTGTTACATCAAGTTTAAAATGTAATTAGACACAGTCTACGAAAATTAAATATCAATGCAAGATTAAAATAAAAATAATTTATTTGTGTAACAGATAAAATCTTCTTTACATTATCATTTGAATCAGTCATGATTCAGAGTCCATGGAGTAAGCATCGGGAGTGGTTTTTCAGTGGAGCTAACGTTTGGTCGGAGTTTTAAATTCGCGCAGTTCATTGATAAGAGACAAAGAATTCATAAACTGGTTACTTTCTTCCAATTTTTGAATTAGTACATTCTGTATAAACATGTTTTAAATAGTTTTTGCATTCTAGTTACAGAATTTCTTTAGTTTGTTTTTGTTTTCTTTTTAACGCATGCGGTTTGTCTTTCTCCTTTTCTCTTTTTTCTATTTACAAATTCTACTATGTCATCTGCTTGTGGTATTTGCACAAGGAGTATTTCAAGCAAGCAACTAAAAAAATTTTGCAAGGAGTGCGATAAAGTGTATCACGCGACCAGCCAAATTATGAGTAAAGCGGATATTGATGCTATAACGGAAGATAATATAATATGGAGATGCAGGCCTTGTTCTGTTGAAAGGCGCAAGAGTATGAGATTGGATTGGTCTGTAAATGAAGTACAATGTACACTGCAAGACATAATGGTGGTCATTAACGAGATTGAGGAGGATCAGAAAGTAATGAAGGCTGACCTCAGTGAAGCTTCGGATCTTACTCATAAGAAGATCTACGACAATAAAAGGGCGATTGACTAACAGACAGTGAAGGTAGAAGAGTATTTACTGGGAATAGAGGAGCTAACCTCAGAAAACCAGCAACTTAAAGCACAGGTGGACCAGTTACAGATAAGACTAGATGACGTGGAGCAATACATCCGTATTAATTGTATAGAGATGGAGTACCTGAAAATAAAGGGGAGAATGTTCTGTGTATATATATATATATGTGGGGGTGTGTGGGGGGTGTGCGCGCGCGTGTGTGTGTGTGTATTTATTCAAATAAAGTTGACAAGTTGGTAATGTTATAGTTAGTTACAAGTGTAAAGTAGTAAATATGAACTTGGCCCAATAAGGGGCGCGGGATACTTTTTCATTAAGTCTGAAGGTATCGTTCATTTTAAAGAACATTATAAATGTATAAAACTTGTAATATCCCAGTTAGCCTATATACAAAGTGTCATAAAGAATGGAATATATATAACTGCTGAACATACCTACACGCAGATTGTATTTTGTTTATTGTTTAATTTTTTTTAAATGTTTTATAAATTTATTCTCTAAAGCATTTAATTGTATCTGATTGGATATTGATAAACATAAACAGCAATATTGAGTGTCGATAGATGTGGTCCAAGTGGTTTAGAATTATTAGTAGGCTAAAGTTAAAACACAGGCAGTCATTTTTGCATCTCATAACATAGACTTGGATAAATTAGATTGATGCTGAATTTCACAACAAAAGAAAATTATCTAATGTTGTGTTTGATTTATAAAATAGAAATACTAGAAAAATATAAATTAATATAACAATTTTATAATGTAGTAATGTAAAAAAAGTAATTTATTATATATTTTAATGAAGATAAATTTAAATATTTTTATGATCTACATAACTTCCATTATTGTAGTGTTACAAGTTGCAATTTTCAACCTCTATCAAATAAAGTTTAAACATTTTGTTATGCACAAAAAAATCTCGAAATACATTTTTGACATTGATGTTGAATTTTATTGACATTGATGTTGAAAATATTTGCTTATTGGAATTTTTATGCCCATGGCATTGTAGAAATAATCAATACTTTGTCGTCCATATTAAAATACTATAAAAACTGTAGTAGTTGAAACTAACAGTTAACTGAAACTGTATTAGGTGATGTTGCTGTAAGTTTTAAAAAAGAAATCTACTGCTCATAGGATTTTGCTTGATGACTTCTACGCAACGATGAAAACAAAACTTCTCGCTGATATTAAACATACATGGTTTAAATAACACTTGAAAATGTTCTGTGTACTTTAGCTCGGTAGGTGTGTCACACATCTCTGATAAGCCATACAATTTTTGAAAGCTTGATGTTTGACCCACCAATCGAGCCCATAAAATTATAAATAAATATATTATTATTGAACATTTTTCAATCGATTATAATATATATTTCCCCTTAGTCAAAGAAACTCATAACCTACTTCGAAAAGTACAATGGTAAAAGAAAGATTTATTTAATTGTATGAATTTGTTGAAAACATGTTGATCAGTTTGTCGAAATAATTTGTAGCGTATATAAATACTTATCCAGTTATTTTACAACTTCAAAATTGATTTTCTCGTTGAAAGGCCGCCATCTTTATTATATTAAGGATTTTTCGAAGAGCAAATTGATCGAAATACTTATAATTTGTATTTTCATAAACGCGCGAGGTTTCCAGGTAACCTCTTTTCGCACAAGATGCGGCACATAATATATACAGTGTCAGAAAAAATATAGAAACAGTTTAATATTTCAAGAACTGGTTTAGATAAAAATACTTTTATTCCACACTTACTTATAGCACGCTTATAGTGTCAATCATTGGCCCGGCTAATAGTTCCTTCTTTCTCCGAGGTTCAGTGCTAGTATAGGAATTTGGTAATAGAGACTGTTGACAGTGTAGTGTTAGGAATTAGAATAGTTTTAGTTAGGAATAAGTCTAAGTTTTTTTAAGTCAAAAATAGTAAAAACTTATTACAGTAAAGGTCTTATATGGTGGAGCAACTCTTACATAGGTCTAGTTTTATAAATACTTGTATATATTATCTCCAATACTAAGATTGTTCATATCCATTATTATTATACTTTTAAATTATTAAACTCTCAGAGCTCTGCGTCCATTTGTCGTCGTTGTTATTGTCGTCTGCCGTAAAAAAAAACTACGATAATTAACTTTTGTATAGAGGAATATAGTGTACTCACATAGAATCGTATTTAAATGAAAATGTCAAAACGACGGGTATTATAAACTGGTTATTTTTTTTGTTCATCTTGTATAAATTATAAAAAATATATCCAGATTTAAATTCTGCACGTAATAGTATCACCCCCAATTCTGTTACGATGACCAATAGCTAAGTTATTGTAAAACCCTAACCTTAGTGTAATGTAATATTCGTACAAGTTCCGGCGGGATCGAAGGACCGTAGCGAGTTGAGGCTCCCGCACATACATATAGCCTCAAGTCTCACAGTGTTGAGTCACTGACACGAGTAACGATTAAAGACTGTTTAGATAGATCAGTTAGAACCTAGCCGACATCAAAAAATAGTAATATTCTATAGCAAACACAATCACCAAGTTTAGAAAACGTGTTTAACAACAGTCTTAAACACGCTTTACCTTCCTGCGTTATTACTCGTTGTACTATCAATACAATTTAACATTTCCTACAGAGTCTAAGAAACCAAAGTTTTAGCATTACTTTTAGACCATCTGCTTGTACTATTGTCAGTTTATTTGTCTAATTTCTAGTGATAAATATGCAATAATTTGTTTATCAAGGTAAAGTGCCATTTTTTAATATAAAAAAATTGTTATTTTAACTATTTTGTAAATTTTTTTCCCCAGTAAATCGGGGCTGGATCTAGGCAACAACATAACTCATTAATGAAATTTCAACATTTATTTTAAAATTGTTTATTTTATTGGGAATGACATTTAAACAAAAACTTAAAAATCTGGTTAGAAAAATACGGTATATACGAAAAACCAATTATTTTTTTTAATTAACTAATTTAAACTATAGAATATATACCGGGTGTTCCATAAAGAGGTCGTTATTTTTTTGAATTAATATGGGGGACAAATGTTACTAACAGTTAAATGAAACTGTTTTAGTTGCTGTTAACATATCTTTAAGAGGATTTGAAAATGAAATCTACTGTTCATTGGATTTTGCTACGCAACGATGAAAACAAAACTTCTCGCTGATATTAAACATACATGGTTTAAATAACTCTTGAAAATGTTCTGTGTAATTTAGTTCGATAGGTCTGTCAGACATCTCTGATAAGCCATAAAATTTTTGAAAGCTTGATGTGTGATAGGCCCATCGAGCCCATAAAATTATAAATACAGTACAGTATATATTGTAACAAATCTTTCTTTTTGACTTATTGTATACGCACGTTATTCGTGCCAATGTTAACAAAATAAATAACTTTGACACCTGTAGATTTTAACTCTTTCTTTAATTACAAAATTAAATTTTTAAAAATCATTTACAATAAAAAAACAATTATCTTCCAAACTTGATGCACTTAATAATTATACAATTATAATCTTAATCTACTACTTATTCTAAGTACATAGATAAATACAAGTTACTTATTCTACAATGTCTTAATCTAAAATAAAGAATAAGAGTGCATCAGAATTTTTTATTTTATTTTTGACTTTGAATTATTTTGATAAAATGCTACAGCTAACTGAAATTTATTATTTATTTATTTAATTTACTTTCTCTTTACGGGTTCGTTAGGTTCTTTGGTGACTATAATTTACTTAAAATATAAAATAAAATTAGGTGGTAGTTTGTTTAGTTGAAATTGTCCATTAATTTGTACTTATCGACTCTGAAGTTCTATTACAGCTCCAATGTTCCCGGTTCCTTGAACGTGGTTCCCGCGTAGACTGCCAGTAAGTAGATGGATTGATTTGCCTTATTCTTTTTCGACGAATCTTCATTTCTTCATACACTTTTATTTTCACACACTTTTGTGACGACGATTAATTTTCAATTTATTCTATGATTATTCCTGTTCAAACACTTGTAGAACGACGCTATTACTTACACACTTTTATGACGACGACTCTTTTTAACTTATAAACGACGATTACCTTTTAATTATATTTCGAAGATTTATTAAACATTTGTACAAAACGACGCAGTTACTATTTAATTTCGGCTATATCTTCACAACATTTTTCTTTTCGCTACTAAGAGAAACACTTTCTCCGGAACAACCTTCTTCAATAAGTTAACAACCAAAAAGACCCCTTGCGCTTCTCTTCTACCCTTATTTATAATTTTTATTTTCAAACTGCTTTATTCCGATCCTCTGCCTTCATTGGCTTATTTTAAATCTTTTATGTTACTTCAGAAATGATGCAATTCCTTTCATTGGTCCTTTTCAAATAATTTCGGTTGAAGGTATTGAACTTTTGAATGCTTTATTTGACTCATTGGAGTCCGTGACTGACTTTAGAATCGTTTTTCTAGCTGTCAACCCTTCACAATTGGCCTGCCGAACAATGACCTTTTGGGAGTCCTCTATTTCGTTACAATATATGTAAAATTTACTATTTCAATAATATGGGTATTAAATCCGTAGCTATCTTTTTCGTCACCACAAAGTGTTTTTTTTTTGTTGAAAATCTTATTTTTGTTTGTTTATTTTGTATTCTGATTATAAAGTGTATAGTGAAAATATATTAAAATTATTGGTATATAAAAGTTAAGAATGACTTATACTGTACGTACATTATAATCTATTATTTAAGAATTAAAAAAATAATTTTAATGACAAAATCTTTGTTAGGTTTGTTTTTTAATGACTTCTGATAAATAAACCGCAGTAATATGGACACATATATATCCCCATCTATTTCTCTCTCCCGATTCTCGTATCTTGAGTAATATAATAAGTAAAACAGCAGTTATGTGTGCAATTCTACAATGATACATTTTATGTATTGGGTGTATTCTTTCTTCTTAACCGCTTTAAATGTTTTAAAGAATTCAGAATAACTAAAATTAGTCACTTCACTAAGAAAAATACATCATTCTAAGTACTTTTAAATCATTATAATAAAATAAAGATGTTTCAAAACCATAAACACATGATTCCCAGTAAATTATATATATACATATATAAAATTGTGTGTGTGTGCGCGCGCGCGCGCGCGCGCGTGTGTGTGTGTGTGTGTGTGTGTGTGTGTGTGTGTGTGTGTGTGTGTGTGTGTGTGTGTGTTATAGATGAAAGTACGGGCATAACTATAAAAGAACAAATTATTATTTAACAAGTTATAAAATTTGTAATAAATATTAAATTAAATTTAAATTTATTAATAGTTTATCTCCTCCCGATGGTCTCTTGACCTCTCTGTGTTTTTCTTCTTTTTTTTCTGTTTTTACTTGAGAAACATGCAGCCTCAATATTAGCAGTCCCATGGAGGCTGCATTATTTCATTCCGTATAGTTTTGTTTATCTTAAGTTTTTTTTAGGATTTAGAAGTAATATTTTTTTTTTCCCTCGTTTTTGTGTATTTTAACTTTAAGTAATGTATTATTATGTCATATGTCAATTTCTTTGTTTTGTTTAGTTTGTTGTTAAAGTGAGCTTTATTTTTATTCTCTGTTTCTCAATTTAAATCATGTTTTGTTTGTCTCGATGTAATAAAAGGAATGGAAAATAAAATAAAATAAAATAAAAAGATTTTATCTGTTTCACTTTATAATCAAATAAATGTCAATATAAAAAAACTTTACGTCTATTTGAAAATGAGTTTTTAATTCACCCTCATATGTTAAAATAACATTACGTTATACAGGACAGGACGCAGGATATTAAAGGAATAAATCAGTTATTAAACATTTCCGATATTTAATAAACTTTGTTATTAATCTTTATTAAAGTAATTAATGGGAAATCGTTATACTTTAGTACACTCTTGTGTTATTACAACTGGTGTTATAAACATTGTGTCATCATTTATCTCGATATTGGAAGTTTTATATTTGTAAATCCTTCATTTTATTTCGTAGTTTTATTAACAACAAAGTACTGATTTCTAGTAATTTGTCTCTTTTGTGTGGGATAAATATGGATGAATAATTTGAAATCTGGTTGTAATTTGATTTGAACTATTAATACATTCTCATTTTATTTACCTAATATACGAAGTATGGATTAGTGCTGAGATCTAATTGTATACAACCTTCTGAAGGTGTTTTGAACAACAGTGAGGTAAAGCTACATTTCATGGGGTAGTTTATCCTGAGTTCAGTACAAAAACTCAATATTAATCACATGAGCTACAGAGTATGCGAGTTTCTGTATATTTATGATCTTCACAGAATTATTCCTCTTTTTAGGTTGAAAATGAAAATGTTTGTAACAAACAATTCAGAATTCAGAAGCATATAGATTAGAAGTAAAGGCAGGGTGAACACCTCAACTGGGAGCTAAGGTTTACACTATTCTAATAATCAATATTTTATCAGAAGAGAAGACGAAATCCTGGATAGCTTGCCTAAAATTACATTGCTTATTCACATGGTACAAAAGATAAACTGGACTGTGAGATATTTAAACAATCTCCATTGAGATAACATTATTTTGAGGTTGATAATAATTCCTCAATTGATTCAGGGCAACAGAAAAACTCAGATATGATGTTAATCTTCTTTTCCGTTGTTTTGATCTCCGTTTTTTGTATTTATCTACACGTATCATGGCATGGCCTCAGAGTGATTTTCTACATGCTTCAATCCGTTGTCGATATCGTTGTTGTTTTCTGTACGTAAGCAAGATAGCGGCCATAAAAATTGTTAGGAATATAAAAATTTGTTTATAGTAGTCAATTAAAATTCAAAATATTCGATCTAAAAAATGGAGGCTACATAAAAAAGTTTGTTATCCTTATTTCAAATTTCAATTACGCATGTAAAGGTACCACCCCACTTTACTAAAAAGAAAAAATAGCGAAGTTATTATCAAATAATGTAATATAAAACTATAAGATTCTATGTAATTTTCGTACGATTATAAAATCCAGCAGAGCCGAGTCAACGATAAGAGTGCAGGCTCTTTAGCGTATGTATACTTTCAGGACCCGCCAGAGGCTAGGCATTGACACGAACGAAGCGAGTACAGATTTTTAACATGTTTAAGACATGTCAAGGCGTAGCCGACTGCTGAAGTACCACCAATTTGCCAAGCTGCCACCAAGCTGCTGCCCACCAATTTGTTTCATTTTTCAAATTGTTATGTTTATGAGTAAGCAAACTACATTAATAACATTTCCCATATAGGATCGGTCGATATTAATAAATAACCAACATGGATACATTCATTTTGAATGTAATCAATTGAAAATATAGTTCAAGTACGTCTGTTTTAAACGTAATTGCATTGAATTCATATGTAACAACATTAGCACTTGTATTTATCTCTCTTCAGAATGTATTGAAACTAGACATCTCACAACCACGTTGCTTTTGTATTTCAGGTTTGTACGAAATTACTTCATGAATATATCATTACGAACTGTTTGTAATTAAACCAACAATAAAACAATCATTTAAATATTTAAAAAATCAGTAATAATCAAAATAGAACAATTATTTTTTAAGACTATTAACGTACTTATTATACCTAGTGTAGGTTAGGCACAATAATCAAACTTCATGACTTACCCTGTATAAGGTAGTTTGTTAATGGAAAATATTTCGACCCCCATTTTTTGAATTTCATGGCCTCATGAAAAATGAGTGTTATTTTCGATATTTAATCCATCCGTTGTCGTTGTCTGTACGCAAGCACTATAATGGTAACAATAATTAACATAGGATTATGAAATTTGGTGCAGGAGACCTATAGTGTGATAGTATAGCGTGCTATTGAAACTAAGTAAAATTAAAATAGAAATGTCAAAATGCGGCCATTTTAAACAGTTCATATCTCGAGTGTTATTCAACTTACACTAAATTAGATCATTTGCAGATTTTCCTTCTACGTGTAATGGTGCCAACATCATTTCTCTACTAAGGAAAATTGGCAATTTATTGTTAAAAATAGAATTTAGAACCCTATCGTCACATGAAAACGTGATATTTGTAGTTATGAGATCCAGCAGACCGTCACCATGATTATTGCGAGTGGAGTCTCCGTCACGTATGTATTGTTAGGCCTTAGACGAGCGAAACGAGTAGAGACCTTTTAATACATGCACATCTAGATAGTAGTGACTTATACTATTACGATGTTCAAAACAACTGTATAACAACTATTTTAAACAAACTTGCACTACAAATAAAATTTAACATTTCTTACAGGACCAGAGACCGAATTTTGGTAATTAAATTTAGATGATCTGTTTGTATTAAATTTTATGTTGGGTTGGGTAAGTTTTATGATGTCGTACATTAACTTGTTATCAAATCGTCCGAGCTTTAAGTTTCACTAACTGAATTGTCAAATGTTTCTCCATTCTGCTAGTTGTATGTGCAGGTGACAAAATATATAAGCAAAGATTCATTCGTACTTCGTACTTGATTTTATAAAGACATGTACAGAAAATAATTTTATCTGCCCACTTCCAATTTGCTGATGGTACGAAGATGTATTATTGTCACTCAGATAAAATAAATAAAATAGATTTTATCAGATAGTAACAGACATTGCCAGCACCGACTGTATTTTTGTTACAAGTACATCTTTTTTAGATAAGAGAAACTGTCAGTATGTATTATTAAGGTGACATAGGATATGACGATTGCTACAAGATGCTTCAGGTTAATATTTTCTTTAAAATAATTTTATTTATTTCTGCTAATATAATTTAAAATGTTATTTTTAAATGGTGCCACGAAAATTACGAAGTTAATTTGTTTACTCTTTAGGAAGCTCACAGGAAGTGGTGATAAGATTACAATTTAATAAAAAATATATTCAGTTTTTAAAGTTATTAGATAACCATCTGGTTTAAGTTATAAGTAGTTGATGGATTTGTCATATTATTTAAGTTTTAATCGCATCTATTGCCATTGTATATGAAAACTAACACAAGAACGTTTGTAAAATATAAAACAATTCCATTTATTAAGCAATAAAGGTAGAACGTTATTTTTTCCCCAATGATGTTCAAAGGCGAAAACCTCTAGGTCATTATCGAATAAAAAAAAAGAAGAAACCGATATGAAATAAATCGAAAACTCTAATAGGGTCATGGCTGGGAAAAAACAAGAGTTGGTAAAAGAGACCTAATGGAAAAGATGGAAGAGAGGGACTATAATAAAAGATGTTGATTCTGTAGGTCCCCTCGGAGTTTCCTAGTCAAGACACTAAAGCTCTCTGAGGGGTAATGCTCATAAGTTTAAAAAAGCGGGTTATAAATGTAATGACGTAACTGCCAGCTATCTATTCATTAACTGGAGCTCTCAGTCTAGTAGTTATCCTTTTTTAAGAGAGATAACCAAAAGTGTTAATATTGCTAGATATGAACTAAATGCAATTATCTATAAAACATACGTTGGTCATGAACTTTAAATGAAATGATTGCAATCAAATTGACCGAAGGTATATTTTTTGATTATGAATCTAATTACCCCGTGTTAGAATTGTTAGTAATACAGTTTCCATGGAACTCTGTAAGATGTGAGACAGACTTGGGCAGAAAACCTTAGAGGAAATTTAACATTTCGGAATAAGTCTACACGTCGAATTATTGAATACACAAATGGATTTCGATTAAATTATCTTTACAATTACACAGAGTAATGTTTTACTTATAGTTTTAACGTTACTGTCATTTCCTCCTAAAGGGTAGACAAAGTATTTAATATCAAATTTAGAGCTAAGCCCATGCTCAGAAAGATCCTCACAGAAACTCAGCATTGGGCCTTAGCTGCAAACGTATACCGGAGCCATCGAGGTGAACAGCCTTGGACGCTTGAACTAAGAAGTAAGAAGTAAGTAATTTAGAGCTATAGTTTGGAAGTGAACATGACTTTTTAAACACACTATATATATTGACCTGACAAAGACGAAACAGAGTTTCTCTTGTACTGCAGATATTTTTCCCATTAAACTACAGTCTGTGCTGGCAATGAGTGTTATTCTCTGATAACAGCTAGTTTAATTCCTTTGGCTTAGTGACATCTTCACTTCCTCTTTTAGCTTCAGCACAAAGGAAGTAGGTTGCAAAGATTATTTCTTGTCCAAATCGTTATTACATCCGGTAAGAAGGCGAGATGTTGTTTAAGGACACAGACCCTTATTATTTTTACAAGTAGACATGAAACATTTTAAATCAAAATAATTATGATATGGCATATTAAATAAATAAATACCACTGCTTTCCCATTGATTTTATGCTACTACGTATAACAAAATAATCTCGTGAACATTAATTTTTAATCGACTTTACGAAAAATTGTTTTGTCCGCTTTTTAAATTTCAACCCAAGGTAGGTATAAAATATGTTTTCTATCTATATGCCAAACGTCAAAGCGTAAAAACAATGCCTTAGTTCGCCCTCAATACGCCTTTTTATTGCCACGAGTACTTGTGCGATTAAAAATGTCTCGTGCCCTTAACTTTAAATCGACTTTACAAAAAATAGTTTTTAGTCCACATTTTAAAAAAGCTGTACAATGGTCTTGATATCATTATTGGCATTCAGTAGTGTTGTCTTGTGATGACAGGATGAAAGGTATCAAACAATCTTAAGTAGATAGCTCTCTCTTCAGCTCTGTTTTCTTGCAAATACAATCATTTAGTTCTTTTTTACAATTATAACTTCCACTCGAACTTTAGTTCTAATTACGGCCTTGGATATATTTGGTAATTTGATGACTGCGTAGATTGGTATCACGTTATTGTCCATGCTGTTCTTATTAAATTTTAATAAATGTTAAAAAAAGAACAATACAATTTAATAAGAAATGTATTGAAAATAACATGATGCCAAATAACGCAATCATCAAAATACCAAATAAATCGAAGATCGCAATTAGAACTAAAGTTCGAATGCAAGTTATGATGGTAAGAAACAACTAAATCATTGTAATTGCAAGAGAACAGAGCTGAAGCAAGGGTTATAAAATAAATAACCTATTTAAGATTATTTAATACCTTTCATCTCGTCATCACAGCTTAATACAACT
Organism: Aphrophora alni; assembly: GCA_963513935.1. Taxonomy (NCBI): domain Eukaryota; kingdom Metazoa; phylum Arthropoda; class Insecta; order Hemiptera; family Aphrophoridae; genus Aphrophora; species Aphrophora alni. The sequence continues at coordinate 133,698,661 of OY740765.1, read as the reverse complement.
GTAAATTATGAAAGGAAAATATCAAATAAAAGAAATAAATAAAATATGTTTCCATAATTACAGCAACAATGACAATATTGCCATCTGTTTTGAATCTCTCAGAATTTATCTATTGATTGATTGATTATATTAACTTATTTATTGATAAAAGTCTATCACTTATAGTTATTTCTTTCATTTAATAGGCTTACTACAGAATATAAAATAATTTTTAATACAAAACTTTCAATGTATAACATATACATTCACATGATCTAATTATAATTAATTTCTAAAAACCATGTGAAACGATCAATACTTGAGTAAACTCTCTCTCTCTCTCTCTCTCTCTCTCTCTCTCTCTCTCTCTCTCTCTCTCTCTCTCTCTCTCTCTCTCTCTCTCTCTCTCTCTCTCTCTCTCTCTCTCTCTCTCTCTCTCTCTCTCTCTCTCTCTCCTCTCCCTCTCTCTCTCTCTCTCTCTCTCTCTCTCTCTCTCTCTCTCTCTAGTCTCATCTATAGAGAACTTTTTACCACACTTTCCATCACTCTAAGTTTGGGAGGAGCGGTCATAGGAAAGCCGATTTTCTCAAAATCATCTTACGATTTTAATGACATATTTTACGAGTGTAGCCTATAAGGATCCAAACAAAACGTATTAGCAGCCCCCTGATATTGCCAGTTTAGGAGATATCGGTAAAAGTTTAAAAAAAGAGAAAAAAAGGCTATTGGGCTGTTATTAAAGATGCCTTTTCTCAAAATCGGTTTTAACGATTTCGTTAAAACTTTAGTGAAATCTAAAGAAATAATGACCCAACATAGTTTACAAAAAAAAAATAATAGCCTAATAATACAACACTTCAGATTAAAGTGGCAAAAACCAAAAACCAATCTTGAAGCTGTTATTAAAAGCTACAATTTAATCAAATACACTGTGCACTGTTAAATGTCTTTGGTCAATGTCAGTCAACTGTATATATAGAGTGTCCCGTAAATAAGCTGCCAAAGTTTGGAATTGATTCTATGGGTAAAGATAAAACAAAAAATAATAATAATAACAACAATTTTTACAGACATTGTTCTTCATTGACAGACTATTGTTTTCATAAAAATATATTAGTTGGCAAATATAAAAGATATTGAGTTCAGATTCAGTATACTCATTTAGAATGTTAAATTTTATAAATGTGGCGAAGATAAAGACTTCATTTTGTATATTTTCAAAATGTAGGCCTTTTAAAATATTAAAAAACTAATATCTCTAAAACCAATAATTCACAAGAGACAAAATGTTTCCTTTTATAATGACAAATAAAATTGTTTCTAAACCTAAATTGTATTTATTAAACAATTTACAAACGTACAATACAGTTTGAAGTTTCATTCATGTGATTAATAAATACAAAAATAAAACAAATTTAAAGTTGTATTTTTAAACAAATTGTAAACATATAATGAAGATTGAAGTGTCATTAATTTTTTTAATAAATACAATTTACATGTCTTTTATTTTTGTAAATATTTCGTGACATTTAGCACGAAATATTTAAGGCTCACATTTGATATTTTATGCAATTCAGAGCAATGGATTTTAAAATTAGTATTAAAAGTATTAGAATTCAAAAATATTTTGGTTCTATGTCAATCCTGGGTGTTGTAAACTAGATTCCTGTTTTTTCTCAATAACTCGGGATCATCCAATGATATATATAAAATAGTAACAAACTATTTCGTTTTGTATTAAAAAAGGAAACTTTTTTGTCTCTTGTGATTTTTGAAAAGTAAATAGTTTTCGAGATATTCAATATTAAATACTTTAAGCAAGCGCTATTTTTAAAATATACAAAATAAAATCTTTATTTTCTGTACACTTGTAAAACGTAACATACATAACGCGAAAGCTAAATCTGAACTCAATGTCTATTCTATTTCTAAAGTAATAATTATGTTTAAACAAAATGGCGGATATCTGGAAAACAAGGTGTTTTATTCTTAATTTTGTCTTTATCCTGACCCCACAAAGTCATTTCCAAAATTTTGGTAGCTTACTTACGACACCTATATAATTGAATTATTGTTTGTTTTTTAATGAAATATTGTGACTTTACAACTAACTATATAATACGTGGGGTTGATTACTAGTTACACAACTTAATGTGAACATTTTTAACTATTTTAAAATTATATTTGTTTGTACAAATTCATAATTGTTTGCCATACGTCCACGAGGGTTTTAATATCTGATTAAGTATTACAATTTAATCTGCACTGAAAGCTCAAATATACATAATATGAGTCAATACAGTTTTTATATTTCATTCTAAACTGTTCTGCCTTTTCTTAACAGAGCCCTTGTACTTAAGCTTAGTAATAAAGATCATTTGAAAATATTTGTTATTATTGGAATTAGGAATAGTTAAGGTATTCAAATACAGGGTGAGTAACAATCTTCTAACTTGTAACGAGTTGATTTTGTTTCATTGAGCTTAATTTACCAACATTTTGACCAGGTACTTATTTTGTGCATCGCCCTTGTTTTATGGATGTGGATATGTTTAAAGTAATTATTTATTTTGTCTGTTACTGATTTTTACTTTAAATTATTATGAAGTTTTTAATTAATTGATACATTTAACGATATTCATTGTTTAGTTTTATACACACCTGGATATTAATTACCATTACATAACATCCATAAAACCAATGGGGTTTCATACAACTATTGAAGAACAGTTCTGATGAACCATTGATACAGTTCTCATTAGTCTAAACCCGGGTTATGAACGTAATGACGTAATTAGCAGCTCTCTATTGTATAACTGAAGTTCTGAGTATAGTAGTAATCTATTTTGAAGAGAGACAAACACAAGTGATAATTTTGTTACATATAAATTCAATGCTATTATGTATACAACATACGTAGAGCTTAAACTGTATTTTGTATTAAATCTTTGTTAATTATTTATGAAAATCAACTAATTGTAAATATAAGACTAAATGTTGATTTATTGTGCCTTGAGCAAAATTTAAGGCAAACGAAAGGAATGTATATGTTGTTTAATTATGGATATTGACTAATCTTGTATTGGAAATGTTATTAACAGAGTTTACATTCGTATAAATATTACAATATAAAATACTAAAAATTGGTTTCGTGGGAATTGTTAGAAATCTGTTGCAATACAAAACGAATGTACCTATATTGTTTGTTTATTAATATTGAATTTTGACTAATCCTATATTGAAAATGTTATCAATGGGTCAACGGAATGGAATCAAACTCTGAGAACTTATTTTTGGCGCTTTTTCAATGTTTAGACACTTTTTAAAAACATATTTTTTCAAAGACTGTGATCATTGTTCATTTTACTTTTTTATATAAAGCCTACGGGTACTTGTGTGTTTTTAGTGACGATTAGTTTTGATCCTTTTTTTTTATTTGGTTATAGGGATTAGTGAATGAAAAAGTTTGTGCAATATTTTTGGACTATTAATTTGTTTTTTGTGTGCGTGTATATTTTTGATGCACATATTTCTAAATTTTAACTGTCACAATCGTTACTAAATACATTATCTTTGATAATTATAGTGTGTTTGATATTAAATGACACTTAATAATGACAGTAAGGTGTTACGTGATGGGATAGTAATGATTGTTTACTTAGGCCATGAGCTAAGTCTATTTGGGCGTCTACAAGGCACTTTAGAGACGGGTTGTGAATCACCTGACACTCTATGTATAATTAATCGTCCCAAGAACAATGTCTAACCAACCAATCCACGGAAAACCAACTTCGATCATTTAACTTGATAACTAATATACAAATAACCTACAATATTACTAAAAACTATAACAAACAAAGTCCACTATATATAGGCCATTCTATGCCATTTAACAGATATACACGTAAATAACACATTACGGACTGCTCAATTGAACAAGGGCCCCCGGTTATAGCCAGTTGCCACACACACACTGGATTTTACTCAACCGTTATAAAATTAATGTAGATCACACAACTCAAACACATATATTTTCCTGAACCCAGAAGGCAACCATCTTTCTTGTCTAAATTAAAATATCGAGAATAGCACAGGTAAACGGTCCTCAATCCCTACTTTGTATGGTATTGTTACGTCACAGATTGGCAACAAATCGGGAGACTCAATCAAGGAAACCTGCGAAATCACTAACTCTATTTTGAGCATGTTACAAAGAAAATCATCTAATATAAAGCGTCCTATTGTACACTAATGTTGTAGAAACTTAATCAATTTTCAAATACATAATTTACATTAAAAAATTACTTTTTTAATATCATTTAAAGAATTATTTAAGTAATAATGTTCGACAACCATTCAGAAATAGCTCTATTTATACCTACTCTGTCACTGTTGTTTAGATATTTATGAATTAAATTGATTCACAGATATTTGAGTAATACTCTGTTTTTATTATTGTACCTAGCGTACAAAGCGGGCTTAACGATTTTCCGATAAGCATAAGTAAAAACAAAATATATTAAATATCGGAAAATGTTTAAAACTGGGTTAATCCTTTAATATCCTGCGTCCTGTCCTTTATAATTTAATGTCATTTTAAAAGATATTACATAGTGAATTAAAAACAGATTTGCTTAATCATATTTTGATCCATTAACTACATATATAATTTTTAAGCTGGGGGACGGAAAGAGTCAACACATTTTTAATTGGACGGGTTTTTTAACTCATGAAAATTAAAAATCCAGTTGGAACAAATCAAAAATAAAAAGTATTACATAATTCGTAAACACCTTAAATCATAGTATTTGACATTTTTTGTTTTAGGGAATTGTAACTAAATAAGAATAAAAGTGCGAAGCTCAATCCATTTACGCGTACAATTACTTTGCTGCAGTTCGGACTAGTGAACCGTCAAAGTTACGCAGGTTCGATCCCCATTGATTATTTTTGTATTTTTCAGTGTATTATCTACCTCAGTCTATATTTGTTCAACTTACATGAGGTAAACAGCTTAACACACATATCCACACAAATTGAAAGGGAATATTGCAACCATAATTTTTATTATTCTTACATTCTCACTTATAAATAATATAGAGAAAGTTATGTGATGGTTCAAAAACTCGATATTTAGTTTTTGAAGATATATCTGTTTTGAGTGATTATGAATCTAAAAAGTGTTTTATTATTTTATTTTATTTATTTTTTTTACAATGATCCCTATTGTATGTGGAGTGTGCCATAGTCCAATAAGTAGACATATTTTTATGAAATTTTACTTGTGTACTCATTTTGACAATTTTTCGTTATATTTATAACTTTTTTGATAACTAAATAATCCGTTTAAAAAATAATAATAAAATTATTATTTCCTCAAAATCTGCTGAAACGATTTTATCAAATTTTGGTCATGAAGATCCTCCGAGGACAAAAAAGAGACTTATTTGTCGCCATCTCCCTAAATATGTCGATTTGTGAGTTACCGGAAAAAACCTGCCATTGGAGAGTTATAAAATACATAATTTCTCAAATCCACTATACAGATTTCGTTAAAATTTTAGTGAAATATGAATATTAAGGACCAAAAATCGCGTGAAAAATACATTTCAGTTCAGGATTAATTGGAAAAAACAAACCTCGACTGCTCATTTAAAGCTCAATTTTGTTGAAATACGATTTACGCTGAGAACGTGTTTATACCACGAATTTAAGCTAATTTAGACTCTATTTGTTAAAAATAAAATTATTATTTTATAGACAGTGAAAATAATTCATTTTCACTTCTTGATTGACAACTACTGAAATGACATTTTTTACGACGAATAGTTTAGGTTGGCTTTGGAAATGAGTGTGAGAAAATTTGTAAAATCTGTTTATTATTATTTCCTTCTGAATTATATTATACATTTAATATTCGCATTTTTTTTTAATTTGTAAAAATACTGCTATTACGAGTATATTGAGAGATGCAGTGTTTTCTTTGTATGAATAAATATCCATCTACCTTTTCTTCTCCATTATAAACTAAAAGTTGACCCATAACTGGATGCTCTGACATATAAAATTGGATTAAATTGAACGGGATACAAAATATATGAAGAATGGATATTAGCAATTATATTATTTTAAATGAATAGAGCGACAAACTTCTGTAAATCAGAAAAAAATATCCAATATGGCACTGTTTTACTTCTTAATCACCATTTTATTCATACAGAGGTAGTTGTCCAATATGATGGCTACTTGTTCTTGTTACATGTAATTTTATTTTATAATTAATTACAAATTAAAGCACATTTTAAGCTCAGGTAGAGTAAATTTTTAAAATGTGTTTAGCTTAAGGTAGCCCTACTTTTTAACCAAATCATTTACCTTTACTATTACATCTCAAAATGTTTTGTTTATATAAAAAATTCACCGCTCAAATAGACTAGTGAACACCATCCCATGTGAGACGAAAAACGCATACTATTACACATAGAACTATTGTCAAAAGCAAAATTTTATGTTGGGTCAAATATGATTCTATGGTTTAGGAGAGAGGAAAAATTCAATAAAAAATATACACAGCATTAACGGGCAGTGTTTTTCACGAGGTAACTAGTGAAGAAAGCATATAGATTTTTTTTTAATCAGTCTCATATACAGTCGATTTCAATGATTGGCCAAGCCTTTCATAGCATCTTTGTAAATAACATCTCTTACATCCTATATTATTAAGTTAGAAAAACTACATAGGCCAATTAAGGTAACTTTAATAACACTAAAACTAAGCTTAGGTTTAACACAATAAACGTTTAAAATCATTTTGATTACCACATGAAAAACACAAAAACCACACAATTTTGGAATGATACTGATTAATATGAACTTCTAGACATCATACAGGCTATGTTTAGCCAAGATTTTAAGTTTTGCACATCACCCACATAATTTATTTTACATCGTAGACGTAATTCTTTTTTCCCCATAGAATGTGCATAGGAAAACCTGTATGTTTACAAAAAAAGAATCATTGTTTATACCTCGCTAATAATCAATTAAATTTAATACCAAAAATATATAAACCTAAATATATTCTTTATTGACAGCAAGAAATCATAATGCACAAATGTATTATAGAATCAACAGTTTACGTAAAAAGTTGTAGTATAAGTAACATGTGTGACTGACAGATCCAAGTGTTTTGTACTACTCTATGTGTGTTGATCACTTTTTATATATTGGTTTAATGTATTTTTTTAATTATTATTATTATTTGTTTAGTTTACTCTTCCCCCTCAAAAAGGGTATAATAACATTTATAAATTTTTATGTTTCATTTTTTTACCATTGGTTCTTATGAGCCGCACAGAAATTCTTCCGTCCAACTCAGCACAGCTTCCTTTAACCGGCTAACATGATTATTTCCTATGCATCCTACTTTCTATTTTAATTGGAATATATTATTTTTATTAATAACATATAAACTTTAAAACTAAATCTTTATACATTTCTTTATTTGTTATTACAAAAAATCAATTGCTCATAAATTTGGCAACTTTTCTTGTTTCTCTATCATTTAAATTAAGTTTTATTGAAATGTTTTTATTTTTGCTTTAAAATTTGACGAAATCCAAATTTCTCCTTGAGAACAGTATTTAAACAATTTCCTTTCTTTAAAAAACTATTTTTTTCCCTTTTTTGCCTCATAAAAAAAAATATATATGTTTCTTGAATTTTCTTTTCTTACATTTAACATGTTATATTGCTTGAACTGTTAAACCTACTTATATGTAACATATACACAATGAAAATTTATAAATACATAATGAAAATGTTTTACATCAATATAAAAAACCTAATCGATTGTAACTAGGCTTCTAAATGATTTAGGAAGCCACATAGTGCTTCATCTTGCAGGGCACAAAGATTATTCCTATACCATTTGTATTTTCCTTTTGACTGTAATGCGACTGATTCAAAAGTTAGATTTGAAGCATGTATTACCGAATCATTTATTCTATATGTTATATATACAATATATTTTAAGATCTACTTTCATTTTATTTATTTTGTTTTTAATCATTATAATTTGTAATTTTATTTGTGCGGTTCATTTTTATTTTCTATTGATTTAAGAGTAATTTTTAAGTTGTTATTTTTCAGGATGTTAAGTTTATTTGTTAGTCTATTTTATATTTTGTATAAATATTTGTAATATTATTATATATTTTTAAAGCGTACTTACTTGTTGGTTTAGTATATTAGTTTATTGTACCCGGTAGTCTACAAGATTGTCCAGAGCATTGACCCTTCGTTCGAATCCGCGTTATTTACCTGAGGCAAGACGTGATTGGCCAGTTAAGATCGGAAAAGTTAGCTATAGATTTATGTTTAGTTTAACTGTTAACCTCTGAGGATGATGACTATGTCAACGAAATGGACCTAAGGGTAATATATTAAACTTACTGAAAATTTATTATAGTTTTAGTTTTGTTCTTGTTTTTGTGGTTCGGGGGAATCCTTATTTTCCTTATTAATTAAAAAACGCAATAATAATAAAATTTACTATGACCAACCAACAGATATAAAAATATACAATAGAAATAATAAATTACTTAATACATAAAAATGAAAATTTTGATTGACGAAATGTAAATAATTAGTCAACCAATATGAGTCCTAAAAATAATATTCAAATCATGACAGAAAAACATGCTTATAAATATTTTAAAATTAAGCTCACAGAGTTAGTGAAGCGAGACTATACCTAACAAAAAACACTTAATTTTAAATAAACAAATAAAAGTATAAATAAATAAACAACAATACACACATTACCAACATTTGCAAAGTACCTTATATAGAAATTTAAAAAATTGGTAGGCACATATCACCGTGACTGGGTAACAATCACACAAAAATGCAAACAAAATGGTAAATGGTCTAGTTAAAACACAACCGCTTTCGTTTGGTCATTTTAGTTGATACTATTAAAAGGAAAAAATATATTCTAATATATATAATTGATAAAGAAAAAGGACTGACATGAACTGAGCCAAACTATACAGAGCCATATATTTGAAAAGTACAAAACTAGTGACCAGAGCACATCTGCCTTCTTTTATTAGTTCCAACACACAAGTAATGTTTGGTTTCCATGATGTAAATGATAACAATACTGGCTTCTGCTTGGGAAAGAGAAACACCAACATACGACCAACAAACTATACGAACCAAAACAAGTGCAAGGACCGTTTGATAAGAGATGGATCGCAAATCGTAAGTTTGATTTTATCTTTGACATTTGCTATCTTATTTAGGTATAACACAACAATTCAAGTAGTTCTCACTAATAGAAAACATTTGCCAGCATTCGAAAGCAGATAAGTTAGTGTTTCTTTGTTATATGGGAAAAAAATAATTTTGTGTGGAAATAAAGTACTACTTTTTTTTGTGTGTAAAAACATTAATGAAACTGTATAAAAGCTACATAAGTATTAATGGGATTCTGCTTCGTCCCAAATCGAATGAAGAAGTCATCGCTTATAAAAACGCTTATTTGACAGGGATGATAAATCATAATTTTTGGAAAAGTTAAAGAAAGCTTAACCTACACTACGTCGATTAATAAATTTAATTTTCGTAAACAAATTTAATCCTTTATTTGAAAGTCACTGACGTATCATACAGCTTTTGAAAAAATTGAATTGGGTTTAAGTTTCTAACTTTGACTATGCTCACACACCAATAGCTTAATCATAATCATCTTTATTAGCAGGCATTATTACAATGTATGACGGAGTCATATCTTATACTAATGACAAAAACGTAACCTAATCAAGAACACAAACAATGGAGACAGCACTAAAATAAACAAATAAATAATAGTAATTATAAAGTAATACCAATAAAAAAAAATTAAGTAATAAGATAATAAGAAAGTTCACCATTCTCGGCAAGTAACCTATAAACTGGGCTCGAACAAAACGCTCCAGAAACATTACGAAGTGCAGAATTATGTACGGCATTAAGTTTCTAAATGGCTGTTGGTCTTAAGGATGAGTTGACTATGGAGCCATAATCAATCCGTGATAGAACAATAGTACGGTAAAATCCCAACATACAAGTCCTATCAGCTCCTCACCGAGAACCTCTAAGAACACGCAACATGTAAAGTGTTTTATTACAGTGTGTTTTCAGGTCAGAATAATATAGAATCCAAGAGACTCTTCGATCAAGTAATAGACCTAACAATTTTGCAGTTACAGCAGTTTGAATTTGAGTTCCATTGAGAAATAATAAAAGTTGATGGTTTAGTCTATGGCGACTAAAAGCAATACATTGCGTTTTAAAAGAAAAGAATTTAAACACTGTCAGTCTTGATCAAGATTGCAGTCTATACCTGAAGGGCTCTTTCGGCAGTTGCTATACCTCGAGTAACCACACATAAAGCATTATAGCATTGACTACATTTTGATTGAATAAAATTACTATATTTTATTATTTGTTTACAAAATAATTTAAAAAGGTGAAAAATGGCAATATTTAGAGTAGGTGGTTGGAGGGTTAAATATCATGTGTATTACATGTAAAATAAATAATGATGATGAACTTTTGAAGACATTATTAATAATAATATCTCAATTTTAATGTTTGCAATTTTATATATGTTGATTTTTATTTACTTTGATAAATTAAACAAAGCAATTTTTCTTGTATTTTTTAAATTTTATTATTTCATTTATTCTTAAAGGATAAGTCCGAAGAGAAGTGTTATACAGGGTGTCCAGTAATTAAGGGATCAAACTTCACCAGGTGATTTTTCAAGCCAAAATATACAAGAAATTTCTAATAAAGCATAGTCCGCTTTATTAAGCATAATCTCGCTTAGTTTTCCGTCTGTCTGTCTGTTTGTGTTTTTTACTAAAACATTTTTATCTTCGAAGTCGATAAGGTATAAACTTAAAACTTTACATACCTGTTAGTATAACAAAGACCAATATTTAAAAAAAGTTTTAATTAATTATCACTTCCGGTTTCAAATTGGCGGCCGTACTATGTTTTCTAAGCTTAATAACTCATAATCCTTTAAAATTTATAGTAAATACACAGGTGTAACAAAACATGGCGATGTTTTTTATGAACATTTTAAGACCATGTTTGTTGTGCTACGATAAATAATAACGGAGAAATTAAAGTTTTCCTGAGCACATATTTATGTCAACATCATAAACAGCTGCTTATTATTCAATCAGCTGTTTATTATGGAATAACAAACCCATTGTTGTTGTCTTCATGTAGGCTGATTATTATTCAATCAGCTGATTATTATGGAATAACCAGCCCATTGTTGTTGTCTTCTTGTAAACTTATGTTCTTGTTTACATTTCATCTGTGATCGAGAATTTTTCAAATGCGGAATGCGCTGATATCCATTTTGTGTAAGGTTTGACCAACGGTAATATTAGATTAGCCACTAGATTGTATGCTAACCGCTTCCCACGTAAAAGACACCCTAACTACAAATGTTTTATATCAATTCATAATCAACTCAGGGAAAATGGAAACTTTGAAAAGGACATTAGTGTTGCAGGTAGGCCTAAAAAAGTTTGTTCAGTAGATTTTGAAGAAGACATACTGCACCAAGTCGAAGGAAATCCATCTATTAGTACGAGAGCGATTGTAAATAATAAGAACGCATCAAAATATACAGTATGGAATGTATTGCACGAAAACCTTCTACATCCTTTTAAATCACAGAAAGTGGAAGCTTTAAAAGCTGAGGATTATCCCAAAAGAGTGGAATGTACTCGTTGGTTTTTACGGCAAGAAATGGACTCACCCAATTTTCTAAATAATGTGCTTTTCACAGACGAAGCAAGCTTTACTCGTGAGGGAATATTTGATGTAAGGAATAATCATGTGTGGGCCAAAGTGAACCCTAATGCTATTGTACAACGTGGGCATAAAGTCAGATTTTCAATTATTGTGTGGGTTAGAATTCTAAGTGATACGCTTATTGGACCTTACATTCTACCTAACAGGCTAAATACTCAGTCATACATTGTGTTTCTTAGAGATGTTTTACTTGACCTTCTACAAGATGTGCCTCTTCAACAGAGACTAGATCTATGGTTCCAGCACGATGGAGCACCAGCACATTTTGCCATTGAAGTTCGTGAGCATTTAAATGTAGTGTTCAGAGAAAAATGGATTGGACGTTGGGTCCCTGCCTCGTGGCCTCCTCGATCTCCAGATCTTACTCCTGTTGATTTTACTATTTTGGGGACAAATGAAGCAGCTAGTATATTCAACTCCTGTAGTAGACGAAATGGACCTTGTTGCTCGAATTGTTGGGGCAGGAGCTCAGATTCAGGAGACAAATACTTTCCAAAATATCCGACGATCGAGTTTGCTACACTTCACACTAATCAACGAGGAAGGGGGTCGCCATTTTGAACGTTTGCTCTGATACTTTGTTTCAAAGCATTCAAGAAACATTAAAAGCTGTATAGTCATTTTTTGTCTCTTAAAATCTGTATTTTAGTTTCTTTTCATGCACTTTGTACTAACACACTTTTTGTAAGTAACACAATTTGTAGGTTAAGATAAATGAATTATTTTTAGTGAAAATATTGAAATTGACAGAAATAGATGCTTATTTCAGGCGTAAAAAGTAGTAATAGCACTGATTCCTTTTGTAAAGTCATCAATATCAACTTTATTAGTGTGTTAAATGTAAATAAAGGAGTGAGCTAAGGAAAACTTTAATTTACCCGTTATTATTTATCGTAGCACAATAAACTTGGTCTTAAATTTAAGGGTTTTGAGTTATTAGGCTTAGAAAACTTAGTATGGTCGCCATTTTGAAACCGGAAGTGATAATAATTTAAAACTTTTTTTTAAATTTTGGTCATTGTTATACTAACAGGAAAATAAAGTTTTCAGTTTATACCTTTATCGACTTCAAAGATAAAAATGTTTTAGTAAAAAACACAAACAGACGGAAAACTAAGCGAGATAGAACTATGCTTTATTAGAAATTTCTTGTATATTTTGACTTGAAAAATCACCTGGTGAAGTTTATAACAAAATAAATCAAACTAAATTTAAAAATAATAAATCGTAAAAATCTCAAAATCTAAGACAAAAAGACAATTTTATTCTCAGATCTTTACAAAAATAAACAGTAAAAGAAAGAAAGACAGTAAACAAGTCAAAGATGTAAATGAAAGTTTTATAAAGTCGTCTTCATATGAAAATTCTTCATCAAATTGGGTAAGGATTGGTTTAATCATAGATAAGTACAAAAACATCATCCATCAAATAATTTATATTTACATTTATTTTCTAGCCATGAACTTCTAACAAAATATAATATTCATACAAATGTTCTTCATCCTTAATCTTCTACGAAACTTCCATTTTATTTTGTGTATCATCTCGATGTTTTGAATTTAAAAAAGCTTAAAATTTTTCAAAACCACTCCCAAATTATTTAAAATAACATCTGAGATATTAAAATTGTAAAATTTCACCTTAACATACATATGGAAAATAGAAATTATTCCAATTATATTTTTAAAATAAACATTCTATGAAGAATTACCCAATCTTGTTTCACTTACATAATTCAGTCAGCTCCCCTCACCATCGCATACTAATGTACTTACTCACCACCTGCCGTTAATTTAAATGCTAATTCTCCCAACAGGAAGTGTCACAAAATCTATCTTGTCATTAGATTACAGGGTGTTTCACAAGATAATATACTATCCGTAATTATGTTCGTACAAAGACAGATTGGTTTGTTGATTAATCCATTTTTGAAATTTTTTAATTAAACACAGTAGGGGGTACATAATTTTGGATTTTCTTCCTTACTTGTACGTAGTAAAGGAAAAGGTAAATTTATGTGTTGGATCCAAAAATCAAAGTAGATTTTTTGGAAAAAAAGATTTTTCAATAAATAGGAAGATTCAATAATATATATCTTATATTAAGGAAGTGATCCAAAACATCAAAATAATGAAAAAAGTTCTTACAAAAATACGTACGAAAACTATTCGTTATCCGTTTGCAAACATTTACTGTTTTTTCTAAAAATAATGATAACTTTTTAAATTATATTAATATATCGAGTTAGTATATACACCTTGTGTAGAACGTTTTACCAGTATACCAAGAATCAAAACTTTATTTCATCGATTTTTAAAATGGCAGCCGTTTACATTTTTTGTAAAGTTACTGGTTTTAGAGATATTCAACATTAAAAGTTCAAACAGCCACCATTTTGAAAATTCATGAGATATGGTTTTGATTCTTTGTTCATTGAAAAAACGTAGCATGAAATATGTGTATACCAAATTTCAACTCTAAATCTTAGTAATTTGAAAATTGATATTATATTTCAAAAAAAAAAAATACAAATAGTCGATAAACGAATAACAAAGAGGTTTCAATCATATGCTTATAGAAAGGTTTTTTATTTTGATTCAATAAATCATTTTCAAAAGTTAGGGCCTTATTTTTTTATTTGTGAATCGTCTGGGTAGTGAGCAGGGTAGTTAGGGCTCTTTTTTCGTAGGTTAGAGAACCCGTATCATATTTTATCGAACGTTATAGAATTTTAACATCCAGTTGGTCCAGTGGGGAGTCCTTTCAGTCAACGAGCGAGAAGTTCCGATTTCCTTTTCTGTGAAGACAACAAATAACTGTATGTTGTCCCCCATCTTAATTTGCAAAATTAAGTTGGTAGGCAACACTTGTTGTGAAGAACGACGACTGGAATTTGATGTACTAACACATCAAACACATTTTAATCTACAGCAGAACCTTATAGCACTCCTAGACCATTTATTGGCTAAGACATGGAGTTAGAGTTTGCTTTCTGTGTATCGTTTGCAGTCTGTGTAATATTTGTACAGCTTAAAAGAATTGAAAGATTTTAATCAAACTTAGATTTTGCCTTCATTAATATATATTCTATTTGTTTCAGCTTCTCTGCTTTTATTCTTCTGATATGGCAATGTTTTTTTTCCTTTTTTCTTTTTCGGTTTACTAGATCCTTCAACTTTGCTACTACCCTCCTGCAAATGTTTTCCCTTCTCCTACTACTTTTTCGCTTTAATTAATTGGCTTTATTTTCTCAACATTATAGGGAACATACATTTTTAGAAATGCAGTCGCAAGATTAAGATTCAAAATCGGATGTTACAATTTTAAACAAATTTTACTCAATCGTATTATCTAATGACCTAAACAAAATGATTTTTTTCATAACAAGTCTTTGAAAATCAGTAAATTTAAAAGGGAAAATAAAACTGAATAATCATCGTCAAATTTGGAATATCTCAAAATTTATTAAAGAATTTTCAAATAAATCTTAGTGAAATATAATTTTTTTAGTAACGAAGTTATTATGACTTCTATACTCTGAGACTTTCAATTTTTGCCTATAAGTAAAGAATTAAAATCTAATAATCGTGATCTCGCTGTAAGTATTCTAATGAGAAATAATAAATATTCACTGTAATTTTTAAATGAAAATAATTTTAAAATTCATCGCGTAGCATTTTACAGCACATACTCATCAACTTAAAATGGATTATAATACTCTCCTTATACAAAAGATAAATAGGTTAGGAATGTCTGCATCTCGGAACGGAATATTTCAATATGACATGAAGGCATGATGGAATGTTAGGTATCTTTAATTTTACTGAGAAAGTCAATAAACTGAATTGTGATCACCATGTACATAACTGCACGTTCTAAAACGGAAGTGAGTTTCTAATAAGATATATTATTGAAAGTATTTAAAATGTAAACAAAATGACTGACAGGCTTAGACGAAACGATCTATGTAAGGTTAAATAATAAATAAAGAAAACAATCTGAAAAGTATATTAAAAATGTTACATGATTTTTACTTTTTTATAGTATAACTACAGCATGGTGAGTTCTGAATGAAATGGGCACCAATCCTTGTCTTTAAATACGTTTTCAACGTGTTTCAAATGATGATATACTAATTTTTGTATACTCAAATTTATTTTATAAAAACATCATAGATTTAAATTTGCAAAAATGAGGTTGGGAGATTGTGATAACAGGCATCGACATTTCTTAATGTCCATTGTTCAACAAACCCAATAAGTTCTAATCTCACAGATAAGTCTCCTCCACGATTGTTACTAATGAGGTTATCCCATCTTGCGAGAGTTTAGTAAATGTTTGTATTCCAAACAGTCTTGCCTCTAACCTGTAAGAGCCGCACAATCAAATATTATGTGACCAGAGGTTTCATTATCCCGATGTTGAGAGGATTGACCCCAACTATAATCTTATCGCAGAATGTCTAGGTTCAATCGATGTCCCTGGAAATTCCTTAAATTGAAAAGTGGATACATTGAGGCTAGTATTAGATCCGTAATCCTATTCATCCATCTTTATTTCACCCCTGGGTTTTGTTCATTGACTACTCCAGAAATTTTTCTTTAATTTTTTGACTATTTGTGTTCATTGTGTTCTCAGGGAAATATGGGGTCAACCTGAGCAGAGCACTACATACCCAGTTAAAGCTACATTACAACTATAGGTCGTTCGATATTCAGAATTCGAATATTAACAACTGAGCTAAATCTTAAATACAAAGCCGCAATCATATGATCTTCTACCATTTTATTAAAGATGATTTACATCGTATTTCTCTGCCGCATTCTGCTTCTCCCTACTAGCAAGAAGGCGTGTAGATTTGTATACTCTGCACGTACCACCACATACTCCTGGAAAATCAGATGGCATAGAAAAACCATTGTAACGCCACATCAGTTTGTTCAGTACTGTTTTTACAAAGTTGACTCTAGACTAACATTACGTATATTACACTGTTTATGGACTCACTCGCCATGGAGGGACAGAGTTTTATCAAAATTGGTTGAGAACCGACAACGGAAAACCGGAAAAAAAATCATTACTGCGTGGATAGGCCGATGTGATGGTAGTTTGCAAATGTAGTTGTTTGTGAGATAATGTTACTAATTTGTTACATACTACAAACAAATGTTAGTGGAAAGTCCACAACAATACAAAAATATTGATTTTGTTTGGTAAAAGAAATTCAATTATCCGTAACGTTATTGTATAATTTTAACGATTATGCACGATTTTTACAAAAAAAAATGTCTATCAATTTCAATCTTTTTAAAATTTTGTTTTTATATCACAACAAGAGGAAGCTATCTCATATTTCAGTAAGAATATAGTTTTATATAATAATTGTGTAATTAAAATATGAAATTAACATTACAAATAAGCCAAAAACAACAATACATATTTGTTACAGACAATAACACTAAACCAATTAAAAGTTCACAGATGAAATATTAGAAGAAATAATGGTTCTGTTAAAAGCTTCATAAATAATGGTTATAGTCAACAATATCGTGTGTTTCCCTGACATGCAGGAACTCGATCTAATTGTAACCTTTGATGACTACTCTACACCAGGAAAATTTTCAAACAAAAATGGCGTCACATAAACAGTTTATTTATATTGAATTACTGTAGAAGCGCATGTGTTGTTATGTGTTAATTGTGTGTTCGAATATGAAAATGTATTTGTTTACTTCATTACTTTTGAATAAAGTCCTGGGATCTTTTAGGTGGAACATAATAAATGATCGTAAAGAAGTTATACTACAATTTTCTGTTTCCTCTGCACATTCTTGAAAGTGTGGTTCGTTAATTTTTACTTCCGGCTTGTGTTTATTTTCTCCGCAGGTTATGGGTTGGTTCATTAGTCCAGGCGTCAGATAGTCTTAGATGGAAATTTGAGAGAATTGTAGATATAGGTATCTAAAATAAAAATCCACAATTTTTAAAAAGTAAGCTATACCTCTCACGCATCCAAATGGCAAGAAGGGGGGAAAAACAGTTTTTTTTTGTTTTGTTTTTTTCAAAAGTCATACTGCTTCAAAAACAGCTGTTTTCAATACTTGTAATGAGATGCTAAAGTTGTTCTTTTTAGTCCTAAACACTTCAGCTGAGGTCGAAGTCATCAGCTGTTACTTCGTTTATAAGAATTTATTAATGATTGTAAAGAATCTATAAAAACAACCGATACTCTACATTATAGTTCATTGCTGTATTTTTGATATTATTTGAATCCGGAAAATGTCGGAAAATACAATGAATATGTTGAATAATAAAGATCTATTTTAAAAAGTCCAAGAAATACAAGAAGACTTGTACCACCTCTCGGAAATTGTACGAGAAAGGATGTAAGAAATTTAGTGACTTGAGCTTTAAACAAAGTGTGAATACTTCCCATGTAAGTGATAAGATATTATTAGTGTACTTGCATTAATTATCAAAGTATTTAAAACCTTCTATTTTATGGAGTAAGTTTTCCATGAATAAGCACTTTATGTGTTAAAGAAAACGTCGACACAAGAAAGTTTTACAAATGTGCAACTTTTTTGAAGCGGCCAAACGTTGGTTTCATGCCTAAGAAATAAAATTTATTGACAGCTGAAAAAATTTGCAATTTCATGTTGGAAGCACCAAACGAATTATTGTTATTATATAAGGTTATTTTATCACTTGGTATTTTTGGTACGTGTAGAAGTGACAATCTCATAAATTTAACCATTGGTGATGTCCAAGACCATGGACATTACTTGTTTCTCGTACATTACCATGGACATTACGGAAAAACTCACAAAAGGAGGTGTTTTGTTATTAGCAATGAAGGTTGTCCATTTAAGCCTTGTGATTTGATACGTAAATACATTTTCTTACGTCCACAACACATGAATGGCAAAAGGCTACTTATCGGTTACAGGAAAAGTAAATGTGATGCGTAACACATAGAAAAACACACCATAAGTAACGTTCCAAGAATGATTGCCCAAAACCTCAATCTAAAAGATCCTGATAGTTGCACTGGACATGCTTTAAGGTGATCATCTG
Organism: Aphrophora alni; assembly: GCA_963513935.1. Taxonomy (NCBI): domain Eukaryota; kingdom Metazoa; phylum Arthropoda; class Insecta; order Hemiptera; family Aphrophoridae; genus Aphrophora; species Aphrophora alni. Next base: position 133,679,719 of record OY740765.1, on the reverse strand, counting down.
CCACCATGTTAGTAGAAGGGGGCGGCTACTAACACTTAAAAGACAAGGAGGATGGAGATCACCCAGCTTGGCTGAGGGATATATCGAGGACTCAATTGCAACAAAATTTCACGTTTCATACAAACTATTTAGTAATATATTAAAGTTAGCATCAAACCGCACACAGTCACTTCATCACAACAAAATATCAACTTGAATGAAACTACTGAAAAGAACGAAACATCGGAATATTCTGGAGAGGACGATCTGTTTGAAAATGGCCAAATTGAATATTTAAGCAACTCAACAATTCCCAGCGCTAACATCAACATCCAGAACATAAAACCGCAAAATGCAGTGAATCATGCCGGTATTTATGGGAAAAATAATTGCTCAACAACATGAAATATACATTTCCAACAAGCAAAATTGCACAATAAGCACTACATTTAAATACAATCACAAATTAAAATTTAATGAGTTTGTCTTAAAAAGCGTAAAGTTATGTTAGAAATTATTTTTTATTTTTGTTATAATCTTAAATAAATTATTAGAGTTGGTTTAATGATAATGTTAGTTAATTTTTGATAACTTAGTTATGTTGACTTCTATTGTATGTTACAGTTATTTCTATAGTTAAATGTCTTAATAAAAAAGTAGTAAACAGGTCAATGTTTATATTTTGTAATGTGTTGTATTTTGTATAGTCTAATGTTTTATTAAGCTTGAAAGTAGATTTTGTTGCCGAAAAATTCGAAATATCAATTTGGCAATCGATAGTCCAAAGTATTTGATCTGGCAATCAATAGCCCGAGTATTCAATCTGGCAATCGTTATAGTTAGTGCACCACTGACATAAACTTAACAGCTGTAATAACTGCAAACTTTTGATGGTAAATAGGTTATAACATTTTTTGTTTTGTGAAATTGTTTTCTTGTATTGCTTGCAGTATAACGAAAATTGTATTTCGCCACTAGGACCAAAATAATCATTTCGATCCTTTTTCATTTTCCACATTTGTGGTAAACTTGAGCTTGTATAGAGAAGTTTCAGTTTTATTCCTATTGATGAAATATACTATTAAAATATATATTCGTTACAGTGACACCAATAAGAAAAATATTTATTGTAAATATTTGCTATGAATAATATTTTATTTGTTTTTCGTAGTATTTGAACAAGACAATTTGTGTGTGTTAAAATTCAATATATTTTTTGTTTTCTTTTCTTTTTCTTTTTTTGGTTGAAACTAAAAAATTTTGTTGCATCGACAAACATGAAACAAATATATATACCCATATATAAGTCGTTTAACCTCGCATTAAAATTTTGTTTAATATTGCAAGTGTGTCAAATATAACATCATCTGCACATTTGTTGTAAACCGTAAAAATCATAAGTTGTTGAATTAAAAAAGTCTCCAGTCCTTTCGTTCGTTTCAGTGTATTCAACCTGGGTGGTACATATGCAAAGGAACATTCACTCGCTCCGGCAGATATCAAAACTATTTGAATACCTCATTTTCATGAGAGGTCAGATTTTTAAATTATATTTTTAACAATAACTTCGTCATTTGTAGAGCGATTGAGTTGTTAAGATTACGCCTAAGTTGATATGAATTAATTTGTAACTAATTTAATGTGTTATAACTTGAATAACAAACGGGATATGAGATAAAATATGTTTTAAATGCCGCAATTTTATCATATTCAATTCCATTTTTCTGACTTTCAATAGTGATCTATATGATTAAATATATTAATTTATTATATTTCACTTTTCTATCTTTAGAGTTGTGGCTTTTATCGTGCTTACGTACAAAAAATAAATAAATAAATAAAATCAACGTCTACAGACGAGCATGTCAAAAATCATTTTTCCTTTTCTTCAAGCTATTGGACGTGAAGATCAGTCAAAAACGAAGGTAGACATGTTTTATGATTGCTAAACTCACCATATACTTCGTTGTATAATTAAAAAGCAAAGAAAGTTAAAATAAAATATATCTACATTGAGCAAATTTGCATTTAGATTGAATTTAAAGTCTTTATTAGCGGAACGTCTAGTGTTTAATTGAAGATTCAATTTGAATTTGTACTTTTAATTACACCTGAATATTTTAATTACACTTTGAAAATGTTCTTGAGCAACTAATATTGGTAATCATTATATACATACGTTTAAAGGTGTTGCATGCGTTATTTGAACTAAGTGTGCCGAAAAAACACGTTAATGTTACGTTACGTCAAGTGACACCAACGTTTTAACGTTACATTAAGGAGGGTTGGCGCTTCATCAAAAGCCAAACAAAATTCAAAATGGAATGGGGATATGGTTGATGCATACTTTAGGCCGAAGTACAGCTCACATCAAATACACTATTCCACTCTTTTCCACTTCTACTATCCTCTAACACTGTACAGATTTAACAGCAAATATCAGCTATTAATGTAATGTAACAATATACATTTTTTTGAACAAACGTATATATAAATATAAAACATAAGTATATAATGGGATAAATAATCAAATAGTTTGACGCCATTATATCCAGTAAGTATAACGTCTTTAAAAAAATTTCTTAGGTATATGGAGAAAGATTTAAGTTGTAGGAACAAAAGATGTTTGTAAAGGAAGGATGTTTCCGATCGTATTGACCTTTCACAGAATGTCTGTATCACAACTACGAACCACTATTTGTAATATCAAGTAGCAGGGATCATCTCTCTATGTGATGTAGACGGATTATTGAAAATTAGTAGTGTGGTTATCAATTGTCGATCAATCAACAATATAATTAATTTAGTATGCAAATTTATTTTTAGCATACCATTTTGTCCGTATACTGCTTAAAAGTAAATTTATAACTTTTACTTTTAACTAAAACTTTTGAAAGTAAAGTATAACTATAAAATCATACTTATATGAAATGTTTGGATACCCTAACGCAAAAGAAAGTGGTGGTTTTCTTAGTGTTTTTAAATTAATAAAGTTTAAAATAATTTGTTATAAAACTGTTCTGTTTTTCCGAAAAAATACCATGAATTACAAATGATCGCGTTACATTCCATTGCCACATTGTATGTGTTTCTCTGTTTCTTACCTGCCTCATTTGGAGCTGTGTTTGTAATTTGAATGGGTTCATTTGGTGCGATATTAGGAGTTTGTTTTAACTAACTGTAATTATGTTGAACTTCAGTCACAAAATAGAAATGTCAAACATTAAAAAAAAAAAAATCTTTTCATAATACAGCTCTTTTATTATTCTGTAGTGTGTTTAATAAATTAAGTGATAAAAATTGGCGTATTGGGCGAAAATAAACTATTTATAAAATACTGGTAGAATTTTATTTAATTGACACAATAGTTGAAAACAAAATTATAAATGGTAAAATGTTGCGCGAACATTATTAGGCTTAATTCTTCTTAAAAGCTGCATTTAGATTGGGTTTCAAATAAATATTAAATTTATTATAATATTAGACGCTTTTCATACTTTCCCGAAAACATTCACTTGAAAGACAGTAATAACTTTATTACTCTAAATAAGTGATTCATCATAATTAAATTGTCTATCTTACTTACAAGTTAATTAATAGATATGGGAACATTATTTTTTTTTTTTTTTATGAATGGTCATTTCATATAACTATTCGCATTGTAAATATAATTTTATCTCATGTTCACTGTATAACAAGTAAAACGAGTATAACAAAAATTATCTAATTCATTTAAAAAAAAATTTTATAGATATAAATTAATATCCAAGCTGATTTGTTGGACATATTACAAATATTCAAACTAAAACGAATAATCATAATTATAAAAATGTTATATTACAATTAGTATAATTACAGTTTTATGGACAATAACTACCCTCCAAACATTAAAAAATAATGTAATAAAATAAATAATAAATGGAATGACAGACGTTTCGATAAATTATTAAAAAGCAGGACACTCATCTTTTATTTGAAATTGCTAAGTATTATAAAAATCTACAATTAGTTTTATTTTGATGCAGCTAAGACATAACAAAATGTCACCCCTAGATAAATTCCTAATTGTTAACGTATGTTATAGGTGGTTCCTGTGGTCCTACGAAAATATCAGTACTCACAACAAGAAATACTAATCAACAAAGAAAATGGGACAAGAAGCAGAGCTGTATATTTTGGAGTAAAATGCTTAGCAAATTAGACATTTTAAACAAGTTCACTCTCATGAAACAGAAATTCAGAAAATTCTTACACTTCCAAAAAAAAACAGTGGAATACGACAAGCATTATTAAACAAACTTAGAGGAGCCGGAAACTACATACATAATACCAACGTTATAAAAAAGAACTGCGGTACGCTTAAACCACAGAGGCGAATGGCAATTCCACCGAGCCCCTCTAAATTAGTTCCATGCCCTCATTGTCAAATTTTTTTTCTGAAACATCACCTTATCAGACACGCAAGGAACTGTTCGTCTTTAAAGAGTCCATCAACTCTTAAAAGAACCGCTGTTCCATTTGCTTTCCCAGACTGATGTAGAAAAATATCAAAAGATTCTCAATACAAGCATAATTGCTGGGATGTCGGATAAAGAAGCTGGTTTTATCCCATAAGAAATTTGAATTAGTAAATGTAAATTTTGTTTGTGTATAATTAACCAGGGTTGAAAAACGTAGTGGGAATTAAAAGTTAACCTGGGGATTTATAATTAATAACTTACACTGTATGTATTTTGTAATTAGATGAATAACTAAAATAAAATGATGACGGAAATGTATGAAGTAGTTTTAGTTTAGTACTATATTTCCTTACAGTGAATTAATTAGTTTGATTTATTACAAAACGAAGAGAACTGTTTTGAGTTATAAATTTAATGGGCTTATTAATTAAACATTTGTTATTAGTTTGATTGTATAAATGTTGATAAAAATGACATAGCAAATAATATTTATTTTCGTAAATATTTTAATAACGTTACGAACATTGATTACAACTTTGGTAGTATGTTTTGAAAAAAAAAATGTGATTGTTTTAAAAGCAACAAAAGGCAAAATCCTGTTTTTAATTTAACTTGTGAACAATGCAAAATCAGCGTTCATCATTTGTGTTAAGCTTAAATAATATTATAATGTTTAAATAGTCATTCCTACTTCCGCGAGAATGACTAACGCTACTTAGTGTTAAAACAAGTCTTCATAAGTTCCGGAAGGATATCTATGCAAATTGACCAGTCGACCGTTTTGATCCGCCACCATTCTTCTCAACATGAGATGTCAAATCCTTGTCTTCCCGCTTGGTCATGAACAGAGTATCAAGTACTGTATGCTAAATACCAATAATCTATTACAGTTATTTCAAAACACTATGTAAAATCTTCAGTATATCATATTTTGTCAAAACTTTTTTATTAATTTGAACCTAAATTGCATATAAATCGGTCAATTTTTACTTTGTTTATGGAATGCGACACTCTTATAAAACTTGAAAAAGATTTATCATCAATTTGGTGGAAGACACGACTGTAGATGCAGCAACAGTAACGAAGACAATGGAGACTAGGCCTACTCATCAGGTGGTGAATTAGCCCAGCATTTATCATATCTAAGTAAAATTAGGATGTTTTATGGGTTTTCAGTTTTATAAGAGTGTCACGTATACATATATCGAAGAAAGTGGTTAAAATTTCAAATTCATCTTTTCTACTGTTCTAGCTGCGTTAATTAAATAAATAGAGATGATAAATACCTTATTATATATTTTTTGAACCATTCGAGTAGCTTATTTTGGAAAAAATATTTTGTTAAAGATGCGTTTCAAATAATGTGATTCATCATCAGTTTTTTTTCTAGATTTTTCGCTCCGCAGGAGTTCGTTAAATATTAAAACACAATGTAATACAAACTTTACATATAAAACCTATTATCAATTAATATAAATGATTTATGTAAATGTAGTGCGATGGGCTTCGTCGGAACGTTGTATAAAAGTTGGAACATCATATAAACTTTTCATACATTATAATTCACAAAATATAAATATATTACACATCAGATTTAAATTATAAAAATATCTGTGGTGCAATCTAGTTGCCCAAAAGTGTAACTATAATATATCTCTAGATAACTACACACCTGACATTAGATTAGGTCACATGGTCTCATTAGGTTAAGTTAGCTCACACATCTTTGGTCATAGGTTTTAGGTGTAACACGTAACACATGATAATCTAATACATAAACAAAAGTTAGTAGGCTTTGGTGAGTTTAGGTTGGTCTGCTCTCTAGTAGCTCTAGACGTGTGAGAAGTAGTGCCATAGAAACTTGTCATACATTATAATAATATACGTACAAAGTTAGGGTGGTTGCTCTCTCAACCGGTGCTATGCCCTAGTAGCCAAATTTGTTCCACTCGATATGTGTTATCACAAATACAAATATATGTTTTCTAATCATAAATATAACCCTTAGAGAATATTTAAACTTGAAGTTTAATAATGCACTTGTCAAAGAAATCAATTCTGGATACAACAACAAAGTTAATCTTTACGATAAAACATTACAGTTTTCCTCACGACTCTCTAGGGGGTGATTTTCCTAGTCTCTGTGGACAAGCCGTGTACGTAGAATGTTGTCGGGGAAAAAATGTGGGATGGTCAAGTTGTGTTTTGAGTTTTCCTGTTCTAAATAGTGGATTTTATTTTCATATGAAAAATTCGAAATTTCTTCAATTAAAAATATATAATTATTATTTATTACTGGATTAAAAAAATATTTTTAGTAAGAATATAAGAACTGAAAGTTGGTGAAAAATTATGAGGTTTGTTACAACAGTATTGTACACATTTTGAAATTATCAAAATAAAGATTAAATTAATTGCAAACATATCTCTAGGGGGAAAAAAGATTCATTTTCCGTCTATAGACCATATTATGTTTTTTTTTTTCGGGGAAAAAAAATGATAAATTTAGAAATTAGTAATATATCGTGCCGAAATATTGTAGATATGTTTTTATGATAGCCTACTTCCTAACAGTATACCAAGAATTTAACTTTATCTTGTAAATTTTCTAAATTGAGGTCGTTTGAAATTTTGAAATTGAATATCTCTAATCCAATTGTAACGGCATAAATTTTTCGCCGTTGCATATATTTCGGTTTCGTTTTCTTAAGATAGAAGTTGAAAACATTTACTTGACAAGCCATAAACCGTTCCAAGTTAGTTATTTATGGGTATCATAAATCTTAAGTCCAAAGAAAAGTGAACTTTAGAATGAGTTGTGTGAAAAAAAAAAAAAAAAAAACCTTAGTACTTTGTACCAAGCGTGCCTGTAGATCTCTACAAGGGTTGTTGAGAAAGCTGAAGTATTCTATAAAAGCCGACCGTGGAGAGAGCTAGACACAGACAGAAACGGAAAGAGTTTCGAGCTGTGGAGCTCACGGGAGCATTTCACCTGAGCAGCGGAATCTTCTAGAATCATCAGTTGCTAGTATTAACGATTAATGACATTTTAGTCATAGATCAATTGTGTTTTAGCACAGTTGGCATTAAGCGTTCATTCGTCAACTAATCGTAACGCCCCATTGACGGTTTGTGTGTGAGTAAACCTTTATATTATATTATAAATATACAGTTCAATTTTATGTGTTGTAAACTGTATAGATGTGTTTTTCCTTTAATTTTGACGTGCTCACATTTGAGTGAAGTTCATCAAAACATGCTCCCGAAACGCGTACTGACATACTACAAAAAATAATTCCAACACAAATAACTATATATACAAAACTATACGTTAACTTAGTTTGAAACTATTGTAATTAGAGACATAAAAAATTAAATGGACACACAAAAAAGTTAAAAACAAATTTGTCTCTTTATCAAAGTATAACCGAAATATCAGGCACATATTTTTTTATTTTTTTTTTTTGTAATTAATTGTCTACTACACCCACGATTTGCATAGAAACAAAATATGTTTGATTTCTGATAATGTTTAAGTCAAATAATTTTTCTAAAAATAATTGTGGCTATATAATTTATTTCTAGTAAATAATTGTAAATGTATTTCTGTACAATAAATGTATAAACATCATAAAAATAGTCACATAACATATGTATTCAAATTGAATAGTAAATCCCTGAATTAAAAGACGATATTTGTTGATTAATATTTTGAATCTTTTTTAAGAACCTATTTTAATTCACTGGTAAAACGTAGCATAAGAAATGTGTATATTAAAAATCTAATTAATTTCTAAAAATATCAGATTTTTGAAAAAAATATAAAATAACAGACAGACAGACAAGGAAACGTGTTAGGACACAGCATGTTTAATAGAAATTTTCTCATTATTTCTTGAATTAAATATAAATATCCTTTTTTTTAAACACTATATATTAACACTATATTAAAAAATATTTCTGCTTCTACGCTTCTTACTAACTTCTTGTAAAACAACTATAAAAATAAATTTAATGCAATATTTAAAAAATGTAACGATGCATGAAATATAACTCGTATATTTCTATGAAATAAATATTATTTAAAACTTTAAAATAATATATTCAAGAATTGTATAGGCGACATTTATATTGTAATATAAATCTGATGAATATAAATTATAATTAGCTCTTGTAAAAAGTAAAGTTCTACCACAGCTAAGGTAGCAAAGTAAGAAGGATTTGTTTATAAACTTTCAAAGAGTTTCTTAATAATCTAAAACTTTAATAAAACATTATCTTTAGTTTAGTTCTTCAACATGAAAGTAATTATACAACATTTGCATCTCAAGATTATTTTATATTTTGAGAAGATAATATTAATTTTCTTTTCCGAGTTACACCAAAGTTTGTTCATAACTTCAACCAACAAAAGCTTTTATATTTTTAAACTAAAGTATGGTTTAAAAGGTAACGGTTTAACAACTTAAAACTTTTCAGTAGAAGTTTATTAATTATTTGTCTTTATATTAAAAATAAAATGTGCTCAATTTTCTCACATGGATACACCTCGGAACAGTACCTTAAAAATTCTCTTTTATTATGGATCAAATTGAATGATTTTTTTTTTTCTAACTCTATGAAAAAGTTATCTTTTTGCCTTTTGATGAAAAAGGAAACTTAAACAAAAAAAAATATCATCTATTCTGATTTTTTTAAATAATTGTTTCTCAACGTGAAATAAGGACCTGTTAGGATTTAGCATAAGAAAATATTTTTTATTAAGTCAATTGCACCGGTTAAATCTTCAATAACAGACGTGTGGTAGTTATTGGGAAATAATTGAAAAAGTGTCGCAACTGCTTAGCTTGCAGGTCATTAGCATAACATGGATAGTGAGGCTCTATATAAACTGCTAATGACCTAGAAAGAAGAAGAGTGGCATCCAAGAGGTCCGCGGGACGGGGAGACGCTGCTGGTCACCAGAGAGACGTACTTACTAATAGGACTCACAGGCAGTTTATAGAAAGATTCACGGCCTGTGTTGGGTGAGCAGATTTCATGTGTTTAGAAAACAACGAGTTATTAAATTCAATAATTTGCCATTGCTCTGGATTGAAGATTTAAAGGTCTGATTAGGATAGATTACGTTTTACATTGTAATTTATAGGTGTAAATATTAGATAGGAATATAATATGTCAAGCTGATATAGAATTATTTAAAGACCTAAAGTAATTGTAACAACTATAAAGAAATTAAGAATAAATTAATATTAATAATCTGAACCACCGAATTTGTTATTAATCCATGTTTTTTTAAAACTATCTAACGAACCCGTAAAATTAGCTATAGGAAAAACCTATTCCTAATAGAACCCCTGAGTGTCAAATACTGATCGGAAGAGCTTGCCAAATGAGACTTGCTAGAAAATAAGAAAGTTAAATATCTAACAGAAGACTGTAAAAATGGTGTAGGTCCAGCTATAGTTCCTTGGAATCGCCACCCCTGTACTCACTATAGTAAGTTCCTGAGAGTAGATCATGTTTCTGAGAGACTATTAAAACAATTTCAGTGAAGTTTATCAGATATATTTCCGATCATAGTTACGGAAAAAGTACACTAAAATATTTATCGTATTGTCTAATTTTTTGCACTTAACAACGTACACCTTGCTATAGCTCATTCCCTTAGGCCTTAGGGGCTTGCTCATGAAAGGTACAGGGGTAGCTGACCCGTGGTACCCTACCTGTACCTTCAAAAAATTTCATGTAGTTTGGGTTAGATCCATCTATTTTATCTTTTCTATGAAGTCTGCCACAACCAACTCTTGTTCTTTTCCGATTCTAACAATATTAGAGTATTCAAGGACTTTATTTTATAGTATTGAATTTCTTCTTGATTAGGTCATGACCGAGAGGTTTTTCGTCTTTAAACTACAAGAAAAAAGACGTTAAAACTCATTTTACAAAATAAAATACAATAGTCACAGTTTAATACATTAATTATCGAAGATATTTTAAGAAATTGAATTTCAACAGTTAAATTACATATTACACAAAATAAATTTTAAAGGCGTAAACAATTTCAATCTAATCCGATAGCATTAAAATTTAACACGAAGGTTTATAGACAGATGCATTAAGTCTATTTTATTGCTGTTTATAAAAAATTGTAAAGGGTTTAAAAATGATCATTATCGGTGCAACCAGTTTCCTTTTAAATTGTGGTTTCAGAGTGTAGCTGTAGACATTGGAAAATAAAATAAAGTTGAGTGAAATTATTTTAAAATTTAGAAAGAAAGTAGTAATATACACAATTACGAGGTTCAGAAAACCACTGTAATAACAGTTTAAAACAATCTTACCTTTGTAGATAAGACGTCTTGGTCTGCCAATACAATTTACATTTCCTACATGGCCCATGAAACCTACGCTTGTTCATTAAATTTAGAGAACATCTTTGTATTACATTGTATGATTGGGGTGGGTAGGTAATATGATTGCACCATAATTATTTTCTTTAAGTGATGGCTAACAACGAAATTATATTTACACAACAAACTTGTGTTTTAATAGTGACTTAGCATTCTACTAGTTTTACTCTAAACACAGCACTCTGGGAGGGAATAGAGAAAGAATTATCTGAATTCATGATGGACAACCTAATCCTAAATTTATAAGGCTTTTAAAAACAATATTATTTATAAATAATTTCATCTTTTGTAAAAGATGGCTGAGAAGGAAAGAAGGAAACGATCAATTGGCTGTAAATATTTCTTACCGATTAAGTTATTTGAGCTTTTCAACTTTGAAAACACTTTAGTAAAGTTTTAAAATAATTACTTTCAAAAGTTTTACAGAAGATACGGTCATCATAAAAATAACTTTTTTGTCGTCAAGAAAACTTTTGAAAGGAAAACAAAGTTGCAAGTTGTCGATAGAAGTTTATTTTGACAAGACAGTAACACGATTAAAGCTTCAGAT